>JAIMZG010002194.1:0-15909 GCA_020466075.1 Colletotrichum coccodes
ACAAGTCATTCAATAAAAAAAGTGAAAAAAATTGGAAAAAAAAAGTAACGCAACGCAGTGTATACAGTGAGCCATGGCAGTTGGAAAAGGTGCGAGATATATATGGATGGAATCCCGAGTGTCGTGAACTGCGGCAGCCAGCCTCATCACTGATTACATAACTAACTACCCCTCATTCGATGGTGGGGCAAGCATATTTCAGGTACCGAATGACCGTTCGGCCGCTGTGCAGCAGTGACGTCTCGCCCCTCGAGAAACAGCCCAACTGACCTCCGAGCATTTTCGACTTGCCGCTGCAAGACAATTAACGGGTCGCTTGTTTCCACACCGCAGGAGCGAACCGTGGAAGCCTTTTTTTTTCTTCTTCGTTTTTCGCTCTTTGGAAACCTCGCATCTTGCTGCATGACTCAGTTTCCCTTCTGTTTCTGTACGGCACACTATCGCATACACACAGACACGCTACTACTCTGCTGCCGGATTCCTCTCGCTCGGGCCGGTTTACGAGCAGCAACTTCAACCTCCCCGCCGCTAACACCTCCGGAAATATCTCGTCATCTTCACACAGCGCCAAGTAACTTTACGACCTTTGCTCCCTGTGCTGTGTTGGCTCACCTCGACAACATCGGCACAACACCACACTACTAGCCTTTGAGAATTCCAGGGCTCCGACAGTCTTTGGAACAAAAATTCCCGCCATGGTCGCTTCCGAGCTGTCGCAAGCGGCGCGGGCTGAGAAGTCCGACCCCCAACCGTCGCAGCTGGCTGCCCAACAGAAGGCACAGGAGCCGGCGCCGCCATTAGTGAACCGTGTCGGCCAGAGCAAGAGTCCGTACGTACGGAGCCACGCCGAGAGCCGCGTCGCCTGGCAGCTGCTCGACGACGAGGCCATCGAGAGAGCCAGGAAGGAGAACAAGCTAATCTTCATGCACATCGGCTTCAAGGCCTGCCACTGTAAGTGACAGTATGGCAAGAATACGTTTGTTCTACGGGTGCGCTAACCTCTTTGTAGATTCGCGACTCACATCCACTGAGTGCTTCACCCACAGAGAATGCGCAGCGATCCTGAACGAGTCGTTCATCCCCGTCCTAGTCGACCGCGAAGAGCGTCCGGAACTTGATACGATATACATGAATTACGTGCAGGCCGTGAGCGGATCGGGCGGTTGGCCGCTGAACCTCTTCCTGACTCCTGAGCTTGAACCCGTCTTCGGCGGCACCTACTACCCGGCCCCTGGCCCGAACAACGGCTCCTCCGACGACGAGGAACAGTTGGACTTTCTGGCCATCCTGCGCAAGCTGCAGAAGGTCTGGAGGGAACAGGAGGGAAGATGCAGGCAGGAGGCCAAGGAGGTCGTGCTTAAGCTCCACGACTTCGCGGCCGAGGGTACTTTGGGAACCGCTACAGTCCAGCCGGGAGTTGCTGGCTCCCAGAGCGCCGCGATTGAAAGGTCGGAGACGGGGTTGGAGCATCCCGGGACTGGCAGGGCGGCTGCCCTAGTGTCCAGTGAACTCGATTTGGACCAGTTGGAGGAGGCCTACACCCATATCGCCGGGACGTTCGACCCTGTCTATGGTGGATTCGGACTGGCTCCGAAATTCCCGACCCCGCCCAAGTTGTCCTTCCTTTTGCGACTGCCCCGGTACCTTGCGCCTGTTCAAGACGTGGTAGGCGAGACCGAGTGCGCGCACGCCGCTGAGATGGCGCTCTTCACACTGCGCAAAATCCGGGATAGCAGTCTGCGCGACCACGTCGGGGGCTGCGGCTTTGCACGATACTCCGTTACGGCGGACTGGAGTGTTCCGCGTTTCGAGAAGCTTGTCGCCCACAATGCGCTGCTTCTGGGGCTCTATCTAGACGCATGGCTGATTGCTACCAGCGGTGAGAGGGACGGAGAGTTCTACGACGTCGTGGTGGAGTTGGTGGACTACCTCACGAGCCCTCCGATTAGCTTGCCCGAGGGCGGTTTCGCCTCGAGCGAAGCCGCAGACTCGTACTACCGTCGCGGGGATAGCACATGCGAGAGGGAGCTTACAACTTGTGGACACGAAGGGAGTTTGACACCGTCATTGGAGACGATCACGAGGCCGCGCTGGCTGCGTCGTACTGGAACGTCCTTGAGCACGGCAACGTCGAGCCTGACCAAGACCCCAACGACGAGTTCATGAACGAGAACATCCTGCGCGTTGTGAAGGACATGTCGGAGATCGGACGGCAGGCTGGTATCACTATCGACGAAGTCAAGCGCGTGGTGTCTTCAGCAAAGCAAAAGCTGAAGGCGCACAGAGAAAAGGAGCGTGTGAGGCCCGAAACTGACACCAAGATTGTGGTGGGGCGCAACGGTCTGGTGATCTCTGCTCTGGCGAATGCCGGATTAGCTTTGGCAACTGTGGACGCGGAGAAAAGCCGAACGGCTATAGCGTCCGCATGCAGTGCTGCTGCATTCATCAGGGCCAACCTCTGGGACGAAGAGGATAAGATCCTTTATAGGACATGGAACGAGGGCCGTGGTGAGATCAAGGGCCTAGCGGAAGACTATGCTTACCTCATCGAGGGTCTCATCGGTCTTTATGAAGCAACTGCGGATGAGCGGTGGGTAGAATTCGCTGATGAACTTCAGAGTAGGTCTCTCGCCCCGTTACCCCCGAATCAGCTGACATTATCACAGAGGTTCAAATCGACATCTTCTACGACAGCCCGTCAATCGGCAGCTCAGCACCCGAACCTCCGGCGTCTCGCTCAAACTGCGGCGCCTTCTACACCACGGCCGAGAATGCACCGCACACCATCCTCCGCCTGAAAGACGGCATGGACACGGCGCTCCCCTCGACCAACGCCGTCTCCGTCTCCAACCTCTTCCGCCTCGGCACCATGCTCAACGACGAGGCCTACACGGCCATCGCTCGTGAAACCATCAACGCTTTCGAGGCCGAGATTATGCAGTACCCCTGGCTCTTCCCGGGTCTGCTGTCGGGCGTAGTCTCGGCCCGTCTCGGAGGCGCGACGTGGGTGGTCGTGCGTGGCGCCGACGGCGCCGACGACGAGACGACGCAGAAACTGTTGCGGAAACTGAGCTTGGAGGCGAGGGGGGGACTGAGGAATGTGCTCTTGCTCAAGAGCGAGGGTGATTTGTTAGCAAAACGGAGTCCCGCGTTGAGAGAGCTGGTCCAGAGACCGGGCGCGTACCGTCTTGATAACGGCGTTTACCACCCTATCACGGCCGCGGATGCGGCGTGAGCGGGCCGGGGCTGCCGATGAACGGAGCAAGCGCCGAAACTTCGATGGACTTTTTGCGATGTCTGATAGGCAGTGGCTGGCTGGAGTTCCGGCGGCGCAAGTACCCAATCTTTAGGCACGTTCTGTTATTGTAAATAAACATGCCGTTTCTCATCCATCTCACGATGGTGTGTGTTGCCAACCAGATGTTCAAATGAAGCCTAAAGTGAATGGAGTCCCTGGGGTCCTTCATACTTCCATCGAGCTGATTCTCTTCAGGTATCTGCGGTCATGGGTATCAGAACGAAGGTTCGTGGACGTTGTTGACTTATCGAAAAAAAAAAGCCAAGCTCACGACTCCGCAGACCGATGACGGCCGGGAGGGTACGGCGAGGCATCTGAGATGAGAAGACCGGGATGCTAGAATGCGCGAAGGCAGCACTGGCCCGTATGAGTCTCGTATGTCAGATAGTTGGCCGAACGCTTCGTATCGAAACTGGCAAGATCCGGGACGACGCTCTTGAAACAACCACCAGAAGGCGTCGGCGTGAATCTTCTGCAGCACGCGCTGCGCTCCGCCTCGCCGCGGAGCCGTGTATATTCCGCGAGGGATCTCGTAGGAACCGTTGTTTCCAGGGGTTCTTCCGCTCGCCAAGGCCGCATCACCGCCGGTCGTCCAATTCCTACGACTGGAGCAACTTCGCCAGCGGGGTCGCGTCCAGTATTCACCTGCTTGTATTCATCCTAGAGCACAGAAACGCATCCAGGAACCGACAAGCACCACGGTTGTTCGTTGAGAACATATGATTCTTTCTTGGGGGAAGACATTTTTTCCCCTCATCTTATCTACTATATTATAAACAGAGTATGAAAACAAGAATGTCCTTTATCGCTCCGAGACCTACCTGTCTGCTTCCGGCCCGTTCGCTGGGTGCGCTCAAAGATTCGTGTCCAGAGTAGCAACTTGCTGTGACGAACACCAATCAGGGCCTGCCTCCAGGCTCCTGCGCTCACGCCGTCGGATCCACTGCGTGGTTGGAGAAGTGCCGAAACGACGTCGTCATGCTACTTGGCTGACGGTCTAGCTTTCCTTTGGTTTCCCTCGTGTATTGCGAGCATACGGCTGAGGGTACAGGGCTGACGAGCAGGATCCGAGGGGGGAACACCATGGACGGCTGATTCGTTGACCAGGAGCTGACTCGACGATAGAGAACCCCGAAGCAGACGGCGCCAACAACTGCTGGAACTTCCTGCGCGACACAGAACTTGCGGCTTCCCTGTTCGTCTAGATAACATTGGCTCTTGGGGGTGCCGCCTCCGTACCAAACAATGACAGTAGCTGCCAGCCTGATTCGGAACGCTCCGGTACGGACATGACCACAACCGCGAGGCCTGGAACAGCAAGGGATGGGTTCGCTCGCTCATGAGGAGGATTCGAGGTCTGTAAACAACACTAGACGCATACCATTGTCATAAACGGGGTATCTCTTCTACAGCGACTGACTGACTGACTGCTTGACATGACTAAACCCGCTCAACCGCCAAACGTCTCGTCTTTGTAACCTGCTTCCGTCCACCACCGGCACCCCGGCAGGGCCCTCCCTCGTCGCTTTGATTCTTGGGGCGCAATCCTCGCCAGATATAGTACGCACTCTCTTTTCAAAACGAACATCCCCTTACGAATAAGACCAGCCGACTGGACGTCCTCCAGTTTGATCTGATTAGAAGGTGACTCCGCCCTTCAGAGCCTGAGGTGCCCGTCTCCTCTGTCCCGCATCACGTCAGCGCCCTCAAGATCCACCGCGAGGGCTACCGTTTGCAGGTTGCTTGCGGTTCATCAAACCGCTGAAGAAGGCCTGGAGCTTGTCGTTGTCCATCTCATCGGGGTTCTCTTCTGCGGTATCACCCGGTGGCGTGGTGGGATCCTGTGCAGCGCTGTATGCCTGTCGGTCCTGTAACCGTTTGTTAGTCCGCTGCTCATCACGCACCGGAAATCGCGGTAACTCACCTTAAGCCGCTGCACCATGTCGTCGGCATCTACCTGGATGCCTCCCATATTGAACTGCACAGGTCCAATGTGCTGGCTGACCTTGCCGTCGGTTCCCTGCCGCAAAGCACTCGAGTCCGGCTCGTCCGTCCGTTGTCCCGCTTTCGACTTCGAGGTGTCAGCTTTCTTGTCCTCGTTGCTCCGGCTGCGTTGCGTTTCCAGAGTCTGGAGACTGGAGCCCAGGAATTCCTGCGTGTCTGTTGACGACATCTCCAGCTGTGACGGGTCTCCGTCGCGGCCCGCAAAGGAAATCGCGCTGCCGGCGTTGCTAAGATCGCGGATCCAGTCCTCGTACGGCGCTACCGCGGACGACCATACCTCGCCGCTGTAGTCGCCGTCGGCCTTGGCCTTGGCCAGGATGTTGAGTCCTTCGGTCGTCATCGCGGGTGAGGGGAACGTGGATTGTAAGTCGTGCGACCAACCCTGACTTGTAGTCTCGACGTCGAAGCCATCCCTCAACACACGAATCTTGCCCCAAGAGTCCCAGTTCGGCGGGACAAGAATCTTATCCCTGTCGATCACATTGTGCTTCAACGGTTGTCGTTTGAGCAGAGATGTGATACCCAGACTGGCGTGCACCAGACTGGGTATAGATGAAGGAACGTTTGGGGTGGTGTAGATCAGGGATGCGCCGTCTGCAAGAGCGTTGTCAGCTTCGTCTCAACCTCAACGAAAGATACACACATACGTCTCAGCAACGCTGTCCTAAGATACTGCAGTACCTGGTCAAAATCACCTTCCTTCCAGCCTTGTGTCTTCTCGAGAGCCTCCATTTTCTCTGCCTGCAGAAACGATTAGCATTGGCATGTTCACTCACCCCTGGTAGCAAGTTCTCTTACATTCTGGCAAACCACGCAGAGTGGGAGACCAATACCCTCTTCCCATTCACCAGGTCCGAGGGGTAAAGTGACGTCGCCTTCGCTCGTGGTTGCTCCCGTGCCGTCAAGATTCGTCGAACCGCCCCCTCTACCCCTGTCCCGCCAACTGACCATCACCTCCTCCATAATTGCTTGACACTCGTGACTTGAGTTCTCGAGAATGCTGCGCATGAACAGAATCCACTCCCGCAGTTGGCGCATCCACAAATGTGGCGTGGACCAGTCAAGCAGTATGACCATCAGGGTGTTGGGTATCGACTCGGGAGTGATTAGTGGCTGAATAAGTGTCGGGAACGCTTCTGCTGGTGTCGAGAGCATGTAAAGGGAGATTCGTGCCAGTATATCTGGTCTAGTCAGCATCGAACACCAAGAAAGGCCATCTTTCTCTCTACAGACCTTCTTGGTCGGCGTCCAGGACATCGTAGTAGGTGTAGCCTAGAGCGAAGCTGTTTGCGATAGGAGGCGCCTTAGAGCTCTGACGGTCCAAACTTCGCTTCTCGCTGCTGTGTGACAGTGACTCGACAAATTCCCTCTGCGAATCCGGCGACCCTCCTAAAACGATTATGTTCTTCTCGGGTAACCGTTTACCGCTGGCGACGTTGTCAAGCATAGAGCTCCAGAGGTCCTTCTTCTCTCCACTGCGACCGTCCGACCCCGCGGAAGCCGAGGTGTACGTCGACACCCGATTCGCGCTTGCCGTCATGTTAAAATCCGTTGGTAAGAACGCATGGGTGGACGAAGGATCGTGGGATTCTGAGGTGTGGTATCTTGGTCGAGGGCAGCCGGTGGATTGACAGTAGACAGCTTTATGCGAAGACAAACATACGCGTCGAGCCGCGGTGTAGGCGAGGAGGTGTCGAGATTATCGGATTTTCAGAAGCGGACAAGCTAGGAAATGCAAAGAGATGTATGGTGACAGGAAGACAGCGATGCTGTCTATAGAAACTGAAGTTCCGCCTTGAACGAGTGGCCGTATCTTTCTGGAACGAGCATTCACCGTGTTCAGTGTTCCTAATGTCCCTTCATCGAACTGTCGGGGAATTTCAGCTCCGGACCGGCTGTTTTCCCGGCCGTTGACTGCAGGTACAGTGACATTGCGGCACAGTGCGCTACAGAAACCCCAATTTTAGGGGTCGTTTTAAGGCGCATTTTGGGGAGATGACGCACTAGCCATGGTACACAACTACCTTGCCAACCTTTTTTCGTGGAGCTCTGGCAAGCTTCGGACGCCGCTTCCATCAGCCTTGCAGGATTGCAGCTTCACCTCAGCCTTCTAAGCCGAAGTTAAGCATATCTCAACCCCCAAAGAGAAGAGAACTCGATAGTCGTCGTCGTAATGAACAAGATCCGCGCCATCCAGGCGCTCAACAAGAAAGAGATCGAGAATGGAATGTAAGTCATGGATGATCCTCTCCTTCCACACCCGGAATCCTGCGCTGACAGCCAGGCAGCTCCCCCGAAGGCTCCTGGCACGTCGATTACCGCGACACGGCCTACATATACTTCGGCGGCCTCCCCTACGAGATGTCGGAGGGCGACGTGATCACCATTTTCTCCCAATTCGGCGAGCCCGTCTGGCTCAAGCTGGCGCGCGACAAGGAAACGGGCAAATCCAAAGGCTTTGGCTGGCTCAAGTACGAAGACCAGCGGAGCACGGACTTGGCGGTCGATAATCTCGGTGGTGCGACCATCAAGGACCGGCTGATCAGCGTGGACCACGCGCGCTACAAGTTCCGCGACGACGAGGATCCGGACGAGGGCAAGGTAGACTGGGCGACGGTCATGAAGCAGGAGGGCGGGGACAAAACGGACGAGGAGGGGTCTGAAGAGGAGGAGGAACAGCGGCCGATGCTCCCTGAGGAGAGGGAGCTTGCCCTGCTGATCCGAGATCATGACGAGGACGACCCCATGAAGGGATTCCTGATCGAGGAAAAGAAGAAGGAGATTGAGGATGCGCTGCGGCGGCGGGGCGACAAGTCGGATCGGAGGAAGAAACACAAGCATCGGCACAGGTCGCATAGGTCACGGAGACACGACAGCGATAAGGAAATGAGGGATGCGGGTCGCGACGAGCACCCAAGCAGGAGGTCACGTCGCGCAGACACGCCGGACGACAAGGACCGAAGGGAAGATGACAGAAGCTCACGGCACCACAAACGGCGGAACGAGTCCCGGGGAAAAGACTCGAAATGGGATGACAGGAGTCATGGGGATAGAGACCGCTCAAGGGAACGGCGGGACCGGGATCGAAGCGAGGACGACGATAGGCGGAGGGAGCGTCGGCACAGCGAGCGCGATCGGTCAGAAGAGCGCCACCACAGACGGCACAGAGACCGTGATGATGAGCACCGGCATAGGAGACGGAGTTAGAGCAAATCGCCTTAATCTCCAAGATGACACGAAAACTTGATAAAATGAGCGATGCTATCGCTGGTACCCTCGATGCCTGGTTTGTCCCTTGACAGCCCCAAAATATAACGCCATATCGTGAACCGAATACGCACATGACCCCCCATGAGTTTAGTTAGCAAATAGCTGCTCCTCATGAAGCACTGCCCAAGTACCTCTTCCAACCTTCACGCACAACATACCGGCGTCCATCTTCCCCCTTGGATATCACGAATTTCTCCCACCTGGCGTCATGTCCAGCGCCGACAACCACCAGAGTGTCCTCGGTGATCCATCCAATAACGCCCTTCTGGGGCCTCGTCGTCCCGAGCGTTGTCTGGTCTGACAGAGGCAATCCGCCGATAAGTGGGTCGTCGCCAGCCTCGAACGGCGCAGATGCGAATGAGTACACGTCTGAAAACAGTCGCGGCATCAAAGGAATCTTCCCCAAGAAACCCCATCGCCCTTTACCGTCGTCAGCTGGCCTACCTGCGAGGATGCCCGAACCTGCCATCTGTGATGCCGTCGGACTCGTCGGCACGGCCATGGGCTTCTTGGGATGCGGGATGTCGAACACGTGCAGAGTCGACTTGTCTGATGTGCAGGCCAATTTTGTGCCTTCAGGGCTGAAGCCAAGAGAGAAGATAGTTGCGGGATCGACGCCTCGTCTCAGCTCGGCTAGCCTTGCACAGTTGCTTGTTGCGAACACTCTGACCAAAGTGCCCATCTCACTGGCCGTGGCTAAAAGCTCGCCGTCCGGGCTAAGTTGAATGGCCCGTAGAGCAGATGAGTGCGCTGGTATAATGCTGACGTTACCGGTACCAATATCGACAAGCTGGATCTGGCCTACAGTTCTACCAGGGAAAGCAATCGTCTTGTCCGACATGGCGACAAGACCGAGAGGGTTGTCAGTGGTCTCGTACACAGACTGAAGATCGGGCGGCTTCGCAAACGAATAGACACGAACGCTGTTCTGGAGCGCAACCACAATTCGGTTGCGGCCGATGCGGACGCCGCGCACCGGGGTTAGAGAGGCGATCTCGATGGCGACCCTGCCTTTCATGTCGTCCCATATGATGGTCTGCGCAGCTGATGAGTTTGAATCTGAAGGGTTGAGCCGTAGGATACACACTTTACTAGTACTGAACTTGGGTTGCCTGCCGCCGCCAACGAGAGCGAGGTAGTTCGTCGTACCCATCATCTCGACAAGACCGATGCCGGCGTTCAAATCTGGGTCAATGCTTAGCTTCCCCTCTATGCTGGTTGTGAAAAGAGCGTGTACAAACCTCTGGATGCCTTGAGAAGACACGACTTGGTATGGAAGACTGCACACTGTTAGGCATGCGTTCGTGTGGCGGGCATCCAACCACGGCTGACATACCGCATATTCCTGAGTTAAGACCAACTGAGAAACAGCTAGCGTCACTATTGAACGACACGGATAGCACCACTGTCGTGGGCGCTGTCTCAATGGGCGGACGGGTATTCATTGTGATGAAGATAACACTATGCCTATAAGCCGCCGTGCCAGATTGGTGACGTTGTAGCTTGTGTGACGGTGAGGGGCTAGGCAACAAGGGACGCGAGCTGGGGGATGCAAGGACGCCAGGCCAGGCCGATATTCTGCTATTTCTGGTGTTGTTCGTTATGATACCATAATTGACAAGTGATCTCTCGGGAAGAGAGGCTTCCAGCTGGTGATGGTCGACGATGAGTTGGGATCTCTTAACGGATGGCGGCGGCTAAGGGCGGATCGTAGTCAGCTGGACGGCCGAGCCAGGAAGCTGCGGGAATCAAGTAACAGGGGAGACTGTCAGGTGTATGTCGTAAACAAACAAAATGATGGTTCAAAGAGCCTTGGAGGGCAACGGTTTGCAAGAAAGACAATAAGGCGGAAGTTCGCAAACAAGTCCTCGTGGACACTGTCTCATCAAGAGAGTGAACCTGGGACGTTCTCATTACTAGGTACGTATCATCCGTCCCGTCCTCAGCGATTGCCGTACCGTACCGTGCTTGCCGTGGTTGAGATGAAGGCACAGTGAGGCCTGGTTGAGTCAGCTACCCACCAGCTGGTCCCACCTGTCTTCCTCACGTTTGGTCCCCCCCTCCACACACGGTACAATGCGCCAACGTACTGCAACAGGCCAACAGCAGAGGCGGGAAGCTTCAGCACCGACCAAGTGCCAGTCTCGTGACCTGTCACCTTCACTCACAAATTTGCCCGAAGATACCCCAGTATTCGAACCTTTCCTGGACAGGTCTAGTGTGGATTTTGGGGAAAGGAGCGTGGGCCGGGGAGTTGCTGCCCCCTGAATTGGGCGCGCAGGAGCAAGCAATCAATTGGCTGGGAGCAAGTTGGGGACGTCCTGCCGCAACATTTTGTGTGAAATTGCATTTTCCAACACCCGTCGGTCAAGACCCTCCCGTCCCCTTTAGCACCTGTACCTCCTGTCCGACCCCCCCAGGTCAATTCCAGAACAACGACATTTGGGATCCAGCAGCCCTCTCGCTCCGCTCAACCACGACACGAACATCACGCTCGCTGTCCCTTGACACGATACCATCACCGTTCTTTTCTTCTGTCAGTCGTTGAATTGTTCGACGACTCCTTTACCGGCCCTATTCTAGACTAAGAGTTACCTTCAACAACCGTCGTATGTCTGCCCACTGTCTCCCTACTCTACTCCCACACCATTCTGGCCCCCATCAACAATTCCTCCCCCGACTCCACGAAGCAGCCATGACCCCAACGCATCTACATCCCTCTCGACCTGCAATTGCTGACCGCTTTCGACGTTTCAGAAGATGATGCGCAGAAAGAAGAACGTGAAGAAGGGAATCCAGTTCTGTTTGATGGTCTGCGGAGCATCAGGCACTGGTACGTCGCCTCCTACTTGGACATTATCGTGTCCACTCGAATCCCGAGTTCCATCGACTGATTCACGGCCCTACAGGAAGAACCACCTTCGTGAACACTCTTTGCGGGAAGAGTGTGCTCGGGCACAAGGAAGCTGAGGACCCCAGCGGTGCCTCTGTCGAGGACGGTGTCAAGATCAAACCCGTCACTGTCGGTGGGTAACTACCGCGTCCGATGATTGAATACGGAAACAGCAAATTGACCACCCTGCAGAGTTGGAGCTGGACGAGGAGGGTACTCGCATCGCCCTGACCATCGTCGATACCCCCGGCTTCGGTGACCAGATCGACAATGAGGCCAGGTATGACTGCCTAAGAACACCACATCACCAATACATACTAACATTTTCGTGTAGCTTCTCTGAGATTGTTGGCTACCTCGAGAGACAATACTACGACAGTCTCGCTGAGGAGTCCCGTATCAAGCGTAACCCCCGTTTCAGAGACAACCGTGTCCACGCCATGCTCTACTTCATCACGCCCACCGGTCACGGGTAAGCCCACCATCCAGTCAACTATTAATGACCACCACTAACACACTCTAGTCTCCGTGAGTTGGATATCGAGCTCATGAAGCGCCTTGCCCCCCGTGTCAACGTCATTCCGGTTATTGGTCGCGCCGACTCCCTGACCCCGGCTGAGCTCGCTGAGTCCAAGAAGCTGGTGATGGAGGACATTGAGCACTACCGCATCCCCGTGTACAACTTCCCCTACGACATTGAGGAGGACGACGAAGAGACGGTTGAGGAGAACGCTGAGTTGAGAGGCTTGATGCCGTTCGCCATCGTCGGATCTGAGGAGACTGTCGAGATTGGTGGCCGCACCGTCCGCGCCCGTCAGTACCCCTGGGGTGTTGTCGAGGTCGACAACCCGCGTCACTCCGACTTCCTCGCCATTAAGTCGGCTCTCCTTCACAGCCACTTGGCTGATCTGAAGGAAATCACGCTCGACTTCCTTTACGAAACTACCGTACTGAGAAGCTCAGCAAGTCTGTTGAGGGTGGTGCTGGAGTGTAAGTTTTGCTCGCACCTTATTCTTTCTCGTAGTGTAAACTGACATGACCCCAGTGACTCGTCCATGAACCCCGAGGACTTCGCTTCGCAGTCTGTGCGCCTCAAGGAGGAACAGCTGCGGCGAGAGGAGGAGAAGCTTCGCGAGATTGAGATCAAGGTCCAGCGCGAGATCAACGAGAAGCGCCAGGAGCTCTTGGCCCGCGAGTCCCAACTCCGCGAGATCGAGGCCCGTATGCAGAGGGAACAGTCTGCAGCAGCTGGCGGCCCCGCCGAGGCCAACGGCGACCACGAAGCCAACTAATGCAACAATCCTGGCCCTGTTTATGGCTACCTCCGAGACTGCGACGTTGGTCTTTTTCTATACTGGCGTTGGTTTCCGTGCGTGTTGAAAGAGAGAGAACATTATTCCCCTATGCGAGTTCGTTTCTCTTGACACGAAGATAAAACCCCAAAAAGGTCTACTACGAATGCGACGATTGGAAGAGACTGCCGGTTTGGTAGAAGTGCGGGAAGAGGCGGTGTACGTTCTCGGGGCGGTGATAAAGAGGCTTCTAGGCGAGGTCGAGGGCTGGTTGGACAAGGGACGTGCGGACCACAGGCTGCCCGTTGATCTGTTTCTCCTATCCCTACCACGCCGCCCGCCCGCATTCTTTCTGACTGCGCCTTTGTAGGCCTTTTATCAACATCCCCATTTTCCTTTACTATTAGTGGACTTCTAATGCAGATATCAAATTACTTTACCGCTTCTCAAATCCGGGGGGTTCTTCTTGTTTCTCGACGGTGAAATATAATTCCAAGTGACTCGATTTGCGATTGTATCGATTGACTACCAAAAAGGTACAGCAAAGGCAGGGAAACGAACAAGTGAACCACCTAGCTGAAATTGAAATCCTATCTTATCCATACACCAGCTATAATCCTATCGCAAGCCTGTTTCAACTAGACTGCCTGTTTACGAATTTCTTACTACTTGATTAAATGAACAAATGTGCCCCTCAGTTGTTCGACTGGCTGTTCAGGATGCGCAGGATCGCCAAAAACAGGTTGATGATATCGAGGTACAGGCTGATGGAGGCGGCGATCTCCTCTTCAACGTGGTGGTGGCGCATGATGAGCTGAGTGTCGACGAGGATGTAGGCGCTGAAGATGAGGGCGGCAATACCGCCGTAGACAAGCTCACCGGTGGAGCTGTAAGGGAAGAACATGTACATGAAGCCGAAGAGGACGAGACCCCAGAGGGCGCCACCGAGATAAGGGATCCAGGATGTAAAATCATATTTGGTCTGGCAGGCGAAGGCGGTGAGGAAGACGAAGATTCCCGCGGTGAGGAAGACGGCATTAAGAACGATGCTGGCCTTGTAGAAGGAGACGATGACGGAGATGGAGTAGGCCTCCATAAGGGTAAAGCCGGAGAGGAACAGGAGGTTTGTGGGGTAGGACTTGCGCTTCCAGAAGGTGAGGAGCATCATGACCATGGCGCCGATGAGCTATAGACGAACGAGTTAGTGGGTTGACATGTTTTGGTGGACAGAAATCGGGGAGGAGGACGTACGGATACGAAGACCAGACCCGGGTGGGCCTGAATCCAGGTCTTGTAGCCATCGCTGAAGAAGCTGAGGGCAGAGACGGCGCCGGTGACGAGGAGTTGGACGGTGAGGATTGCGTAAACCTTGCGGATGAACTGGTTGCGGATGTCTGTCGTGGCCTCGGCTACTGAGCCGCCGAACTGTGGGAGAAATGTGTTAATGAATCATGCTGGACAGGGCACGAGATGTTGCGCGTGCGGGATAACAACTCAAAAGGGCAGGGAGATCAGGGCATACCTTGAAGTCATCCGGGAGGTCGTCCTCGCTGCTGCGAGGCGCGCCGCCGCCGAAGAGGCGATCCGTGTCTGAGGCGGCAGTGGGTTCGGCCTGGTAAGCGGGGGGCGCCTGGTTGTAGCTCGAGGCTGCATCGGGGTCCTGAGTCGGCGCCGGTGCGTACTTTGCGGTTGAGGCCATCGTTGCTGGTGCGTGTGTGAACTGACGTTGGGCAAATCGTAAGGATCGTTCGTCGTCGAGCGTCAAGCTTTGTATACGAGCGGCGGGTGAAGGCTTTTGGAAGACTTTGGATGCTGACAGAGGTTGAAGGAAGAGCCGGAGAAGGTCGTGTCGTCAGGGCGGTATCATGTGGAGTGGCGGTCGCTGCGAACGGTCACTGCTTGCCAATCTTATGTGGCTGGAGTCCGGGGTAGAGTGTGGCGCAAGCGGGGTCATGTGACGGTAAATAACTTTGTGGAATTCACGGGTGATATCTTCCAGGTTCTGTTCTCCTTGGTACAACAGTTCGTTAAAATACTATGATATGTAAATAAGGGCTATACGCCCTCGGTAATAATCATATTTCATTATCGGAGCCGGTAGCTCTTTTAGTCGTTGTTCCTGGATGGACTTGGCGGCAAGCGCAAACACTAACGATGGGCACCATGGTATCCGCACTCTGTTGTCCTGAACCACTAAGTTCGAGGACTTTTTTGCTGTTGAACCTTGAGCGGTCGCATGCTTGGCAAACGCGTGGTCTGATGTTGACGACGTCTGCAGATCTGCACATCACACACGGCTTTTGTGTTGCATACATTTAGTTGTAGAGTTACGATCTCAAGACACCCATGCCCCGGACCAGAACCGACACTTGATGATAGATGAGATGAAACGCGTTACGTCGAGTTGACAAGTGCTAAACATTCATGGCAAACTTTTCTGGGTTTCTGCAGGGAACAATAGACAGAGCAAGCACGGGGCGATGGAGGAGAGAAGTGTTTCCCGAGACGGTGTGTCGGCAACGCAAGGTTCGACCATATTCGTCTGTTCTACCGACGTCGCATTTCGGATGCGCGCGGGCGGATGTGGAATACACATGATTCTTCGGTCTGTGTGGTACAGAATACGAAAATCCAGAGTGCTGTACGGGTACCCGTATCACTTTACGGATGACGGAATCGTCAACAGATAACAGCCACGCCGACATAGCGAGAGATCAAGGTGCGCCGGATGCGCGCGGAGTGCGGCTGCGACTGCGGTTCGCAAAGGTCCCATCGATTTGCGGGTGACGGCAATTTAGTGTTCTGACGAGAAGCGGCCACATGGGCGACGACCTCGTTCTCGATGCGAGCTTCGGGGAGCTGCTCATTGGCCGCATGCTGCCATCGTATGGGGTAGGGTCGGATTTCCTGGCCCAGGCTTCGGGAGTTCAGGCGGTGTCTAGGACTGCTTGTCGATGCAGAGGAGGAGAGGCCCAAAAAAAAAAAAATAAAAAAGCGCCGTTTGTCGGTCGAACAGAGTAGGGGTAAGGGTTTTAAGGGGGATAAGAAAGTCTGAGAGCTCTGAGAGACAGCGGCACGAGGCGACGGGCGGGTAAAAAGATCAGAATAAAGGCATGCAGGAACAAAACAGGGCAAATAAACATTCGACACGA
>JAIMZG010002204.1:0-16184 GCA_020466075.1 Colletotrichum coccodes
CACCCTCTTTTCTACATTCCTCCCAAACCAGAAGTCTTCACTGGTCTCCCCTGTCCGTCCTCCCGAGGCTTTCTAACAATTTCAGCTGACAGACGATGTCATCGCGCCATCGCACAACCGCCCAGCTGTCAAAGGCATCCGCGACCGGCACTGACGTCAGCAATAGCTCAAACATGACTATACTCATGGATCCCAGCTTTGACCTTGTTAGGCATTCTATTCGAAGCCCAAGGGACTCAGTTTCGGAAAAACTCTACAATCAAACGGTGACGCGATGCCGTCTATCATGGCACACGCGGGGCGCCTGGAAGGCCTTGGCAGCATGACGCATGTAAAGTGCTCTTTATTAGACTCTCGAAGTACCATCGTGTTCAATCAACCAGAGGCTCGCATGCCTTCTGAGGCTCCCCGGCTCACGGGAAAAGGTTAGTTTAATTGGCTATCTAACGATGAACACCTCGATGAACACCTCGCTGAGGAGGAGCTCGGTCGAAGACAACGATGGCTTCCGTCGATGATGGCGTGCTTCTAGTCGGCACTTGGACCAAGAGGGATGCCCGCAGCCACCGGACACGGCCTCGAGCTAGAAAAGAAAAAGACAGAGAAGAAGCAAAAAACATAACCCCCCACCAAAAAGCATCAGTCAACTTGACGGACGGCAGGTTGATGACTCCGTCGCACACTGACCAGCCTGCCATTAATGGGGCTCTGCTAATTCTGCGCCGACCTCCCGAGCAGCGGCCCTCATGCCATTACTTGGGGCAAATATGATGGCTCAGATTGTTCTGGATGATCAGCGCCTGTCGAAGCACTCCCATGTCAGTGCTTCTCTATTATTTCGTAAGGAACGCATAGACCTTGAAATGGCACTACATTTGCAAATAGAAGCGTAGGGTCCAGCGGCAGCCTGGACGGTAGAACAGCCGGAGTGCATACGGATGAAACCTCCACGGCAATGAGAACGAGTGCCTCTGGGAGCAGACGGCATCGGATTGCATGGCAACAGGTCGGGCATTCCAGTCAAGTAGACAATTGACCGGACGATTCCAGAAACGAATTGAAGCAATACCCGACTGGAAGGACGTCCGCCCTGCTTGAGCCCGAAGCTAATTGTGCCGGAGCAGATACGCTGAGTGGGTGCGACTGCGTTCGGCTCACCGTCAGATGCCTTTCCGGGTGGCGTCCATTACGACGACGGCGACGACGTACCGGAGAGCGAACATGGGGATGCAGAGGAACTTGGTCAACCACACGAGACACAGCGACACAGGTACGGACCATGGCCTTCCGTATTCGGCCTGCTAGAGGTACAGCTTATGACACCAGCAAAACCCGGGCCGCAACAGGAACGGGCGTGAACGGCAGTGGGCTCCAACAAGGCCAGAGTCGATGCAAGTTGCAGACGGTAGAGGCAGACGGAATGGAATGAACAGGGCTGGGGCGACGAACTACGTCGTCCCAGCGCCAGCTTCTCCCCCAAAAAAAGGCCCAGGGCCGCCCTTTTTTCTTCTTCTCCCCTTTCCCCTTCCCCCTTCTTGACAAATCGTACTACCCGCCTCCCAACGTGGGCTGGGCTTGGCATGAAACGTCGCCCAACGCCGCAACGTCGACGGTTTCAGATGCACCAATTCCCGTGCGCTTGAACCGCGTACCTTGCATGCCCACACCTTAATCGATTCCCCGATTCACGTCCCCGTTGCTTTCTTTAGCAACAGGCTACAGCCACCCTCCCTGTTCCCGAATGTCGAATGTCCTGTTGCGAGCAATGTAGGAAAGGAAGCAACTGTAGTTCTTGGTCCTATACCGGACGGAACTACGCATAAGCCAGGGCCCCACAGGGGACGCGCAACCCCTTCTCCCGTTCTCGAGTGCTCTTCCTGTTTACCTTACCAGCGAGGCGCTGATCTCATACGCTCTGATACAGCCCCGTGAGGGCTGTCTTGTCTTGCCTGCGCTACGTATTCGTCCGTCCACTGATGTTCGCGTCCCGGCTGTGACGGGCATCCGAGGATCTTCATCAAGGTCTTTATCTCGGATTCCGGGGCGGGATGGCTTGGGATACCACGAAGCCCTCGTATGCGGTCTCAGTAAGACCGCACTGCGCAGCAAGACGCACTCGGGCATTTGAGGGGAGGTTTGGTCCAACTCCTGAATACGGGGCCTGCCAAGCTCGTTCAATCCAAACGATACGATGATGGGCTTGGAAGTTGGGGAAGAGATGGAAGAAGCACTTCGTCCGCAGCGCCTGGGGCTTAGTTTCCCCTGTTCCCGGCTTGGCGGCTCATGGCCCATCCCTGCCCGCTCCCCGCGACGTTGGGTGCTGAGACAGGCTGGCGTGGGACTGGGGGCAGTCAAGTCAGAGCCAGAGAGGCGAAGAGACTCGGCAGTCCCCGAACCCTGGACATCCCAACTAACGCCGACTTCTGCCCTCTCCGTCCGCAGATCGACCAGGCCAGACACCCCTGGCTGTCGACTGGTCGGTCCCATCTGCTCGCTCTGTTGCATGATATGTGAGTGGCCTGTGTCTTCTTTACGTCCAACATTCTGCGCAGGGAGGTCGCTTGTTTGAAATCCAGGTCTGAGCCGACATCTGGACGTAGAAGCACGAGAACGCTACCTGCACAAAATTGCTCCCTTTCCTGTAGTATTAACGTACGCCCATCCCCTCCCATTCGTGGTCCTTCTCCGTTCGATCTTTTCCCCTTAGCCAAGTCCCATCACCAGATGTTTTTTGATACCCAGATACCCAGCTATCTCACTCCGGCAATCATGGAGCGAGCACACTCTCTTCTCACCAGCACCACTCGATCAATCAGCAGCTCGCGGTCCAGTACTCGCTCATCCCGTTCGAACTCATTATTCAACACATCACCAGGCCAGGAGAAGGGGGAGTTCTTCCTCCCCGCGCCAGCCACCACGATCCCACAGCCGAAAATCAGGGTGCGGGCGATACTAGGTCATTGCCTGTATCGCAGGGTTGTGATATGGACAGTGACGATATCTATGCTGATCACGCTTGCGTACCTCAACACACCGTTATACACACGAGATGGAAAGGTCTTGGGAGACGACTACAGGATAGGCGGGATCGGGGATCCGAAGAAGCATGGCAGGCCCGCCCCGCCTGAGGAGGATCTAATCATTGACAGCGACATGCCGCCATGGCTCAGGTTCAAGCAGTAAGTCTAGCAGTGGAACTTCTCGCTCCGGATTCCCTTTTTACTTACACCACAAAAGCCTCAACGGTTACTTCAACGGCCTGAAGTCGATCGTCCCCATCGCCAACCACACGCCTGAGTACCCCAACAACTCTTTTCCGGCACCGGTCACGGCCGTGCCCATTTATCATGATGACCCTCCAACTCCAACCCCCTACGCAGCTCACCCCGACTACGCATCTACCGAGTACCGGAAGGAACACCACCCTGTCCGCGAATGCTTCATCGACGAAGACGACAAAATTGCCGTCCCAGACATCTACGCCTTCAATGGTGTCCCCCAGAACCAGCCTGACGCGGCCATCGGCTCCCACACCGTGCTCGGTCTTCGCAATGACGTTTGCTTCGATCGTTTCGGACGCTATGGCCCCTACGGCCTCGGGTACAGCATCAGCGAGGGCGGAACGTCTCAAGGCATGGACACCGAGCAGGAAGGCGCCGACGTTGTCTGGGCCAAGACTGGCAAGATTGACTACAGCCGCGTCGATTGGGGTGCCGCTCAAGAGCGATGCGTTGACCGTAACAGCGCCCGCTTCAACAACGGCACGAGGGAAGGCAGCTATGACTCGATCTACAACGAGCCCGAGACCAGCGAGACTGGCCTCAAAAAGACTGATCGCATCGCCGTCATCGTCCGCACTTACGTCGGATTCGAATGGACCCAGCTCGCCATCGTCAACTTCCGCGCCATGATTTCGGAGCTGTCGCTCAAGTCCGGTGGCGAGTACGCCATCCACTTCCTCCTCCATGTAAAGGATAACGAGGCCCCCATCTGGTCAGATCCTTCCGTCGTCCAGAACATCCTCGACGCCAACGTACCTACTGAATTCCACTCCCTGTGCACACTCTGGTCGGAAGCCGAGATGAAGCTTTACTACCCGGGTCACTTCGCCGACGCCATTGAGAACCCGTCGAACGGTGACATCCACGGCGTCTACCGAAGCGCCCATATGCCCCTCCAGGTCTTCGCCCTCCAGCACCCCGAGTACGCCCACTTTTGGAACTGGGAGATGGATATGCGCTACATCGGTTCTTACTATGAGCTCCTCGACCGCCTCGGATCTTGGGCCAAGGCCCAGACTCGCACCCTTCTCTGGGAGCGATCTTCCAAGTACTACATTCCCGCCGAGCACGGCTCGTGGGACGAGTTCGCAAACGTGGTCGAGAAGGAACTCAACGCGTCCGGCCGCCGCGCCATCCTCGGCCCTCAGATCTTCCCCGGCCGCATGTCGCTCAAGAGCGAGGAGGCCGGCGCCTCAATCCTCCCTCCTTCGTGTGCCCGCGGCGGCGACCCCGCCGAATGCGGTGTCGGCGAGGAAGCCGATCTCATCACTCTGAACCCCCTCTTCGACGCCGATGAGTCCGGCTGGGTGTTCGCCAAGGATGTCACCGGCTACGAAATGGTCTTCGCCCCGCCCCCACGCCGATGCGCCATCGTGACCGCCTCGCGACTATCCCGCCGCCTCCTCGCCGCCATGCACGAGGAGATGTGGCGGATGCATCACAGCATGTTCTCCGAGATGTTCCCCGCCAGCATGGCCCTGCACCACGGCTTCAAGGCGGCGTACGCCCCGCACCCCGTCTTCCTCGACAGGGCGTGGTACCCCTTCAACACCATCGAGAAGGCCTTCAACGGCGGCCGCGACGGCACCACCGGCGGCCACGGCAGCCCCTTCGACCTCAAGAACGAGCACAACCACAAGGGCACGACCTGGTATTACAACTCCGAGTTCGCCGGCCTGCTGTGGCGCCGGTGGCTCGGGTACGCCCAGATGGACGGCCGCGGCAACAACGGCGGCCGCGCCGGCGAGGGCGCGTTGCGAGGAGGACAGGATGAGGAGTCCCACAGGGACAGCTCGGGTCGGTTGTGCATGCGCAGCATGCTGCTGCATCCGATCAAATGGGAGAACCCGAGTGAGAGAAACTAAGCGCGCATGTTTTGATTACTACGGGGCATCGTGGGTTTCTCTGGTCGCAAAGTTTGTTTTTTCACATTTTGAGCCACAGACCCCATTCTTGCATTTACAAGCCTTACATAGAGTGTACATATTGGCGCGAACGTCACAGTAAGGATTGGGAGTTTATACCAGCCGGGGATTTACGGTTCAAACAGAGCATTTTCCTTTTCTTCAAAGACGAGAAACAGGATCCTTCATTCCGTGGGCCAACCCGCTCGCAAAACGGGGGCCGCGGCAATTTGGGAGAGGCACTTTTCATTCCTGTACATAGAGCGCAAAATTATCGCCCTTTCATCACTCCGCGAGCAGGCATGCACAACAGTCACAGGATACACACAAAGATGAGGGGAGTATTGCGACGGAGTTTGGGGTAAATTGGATGAGATCGGGCGAAACGCTTAGCTTTTCGGGGAGTTGGCGATGAGCCAGTCAGAGACTTGGTGGCGAAAACACTATACTTCACACAAAGACCATGATTACCAACGTGACCACAATGGCAATTTATCCGAGGAAATAGTTGCCGCGGCTGCCGCCGTTAGCAGGTTGGGCATGAGAGCAGAGATACTCCCCATTTCAAGTTGACGAGACGTTCCTCGCAAGTCGATGAATCGTAGTGCCACTGGCCCCCACGAGCCTCACAACGGAGCGACTGACCTTGCCCCGGATTCTCTGCACGCCCGGCATGACTCTGCCCCCTCCATCAGTCGCCCTCCCCCTCCGCTCTCTATCCAGGACTCCACCTCCACTGTCCCCCCGGCAAGGCCTCCACTTTCACATGGCGTGCAGGGCTCGCCGACCCATCACAGACCCCCGAAGTAGCGGGTGTTTCTGTGTGCCTGGTCTTGTGGGAGCATTTCGCCGGGAGAGGGAACGCATTGGGGGCCACGGCTGCGGCGAGCGGCAACGGGAGGGAAGGGGGGAAGTGACCAAGGGACCGGCGAAGATGGGGACAGGGATGGCCTGGGACGTCCTTCAGTCGGCCGTCCCTTGCGATATTGCCGGGCCGAAAGGCATGTGCGGAATCCGCGCAAACCCGCGTAATAGCATAGGAGATCTGGCCCACCTCATAAAATGAGACTCGGTGTCTGCGGATGAACTGACGTCTTCGTCTTCTTCGGGTTCGGGATAAGGGAAGCAACCCCCTCCTCCCCTCTGCGTTCCGAAAAGACAAAGGCACGATTGCAGCGAGTGATTGCCCTGTTATCCTACGAATGTAAATACTGTCTTATGCATGTAAACATTATGATGTGCATCCAAATCTAAATACGAGGAAACAAACTTCCTATATACATTTGCTGGCGTGTAAGGTATCGGTGAGGGGCACGTACCGACCCGGGACCCCCCCTAGGTCAGAGGTCGGAGGTTGCTGGGTTGCCTAGATCATTTGGGTTTGTGATACCTTGAACTGTCAGATATACCGGATTTATCGTTCCGTTCCAATTTTCGCAGAGTCTATTTTGAACCGGTGTAGTTCATATTGAGGGTCCTCGCTAAGCCAGGGCCGTTATCGTTGCTTGATAGAGTCCAGTACCATTCCACAGCTACACGGGTACCTAGAACTTGCGCCCTTCGTTAGCTCTCAGTTGAGGTGGCCGTAAAAAGCCAGAACGCAACCAAGCGGAATGCCTACATATAAGGGGAGATACGACTGAAAAGGTCCAGGGCGAGGTCGATGGGGGCGATACAGGGAACAGGATCGGGGACGTTGGCGGGATTATAGATTTGGCGGCATTTTTATGGATGGACTCCGGTGTCAAGGGAAGTTTAAGCTGGTTAGTACTACACCTCTGTGGCCCTGAGTTAGAACTTATATGCTATATGGCATGGTGATTAGTGAAAGCTTGGTAGATGCCGAGTCAGACAGGCCTCAGACCCGGTCCACGTCCGAAGCGACGATGCGACTAGAGGACCGCTGGCATCAGTTTTGGCCCAACTAGGCGGAAGAAGGGAACGTCTAAGAGGAGGAGGACCTTACCTGGCAGACTGACATCTTTAGCTAAGAGCCTTCATGACGGTTGTGCTTCAGTGCCCCACGCTCGAGTATAAACACAAGATGATGGTTGGACAGACTTGTCTCGCACCGCCAGGTTCAGTGGCGTTGCGCCCAAGTCAAGCCTGGAAAAGATATCGAAGCGCCGATGATCGAGTACCGTACAATACAGCTTGTGAGGCGTATAAGTTAGTTACACGTGCCCATGCTGGTGAATACATAGCCATGTAGTAACTATCCAGCAACCCTGACGTATGCAATTTTTTGACTGCGAGCGCTGCGGAGTGAAACATGACAGGCATGGAAGACAACCCTATGAAGAATAATGGGTACCCGAAGATGGAGGGGGGGGGGGGCAGTGTTTCCGCATCATCATTGCGAATGTCGGCTCCCTGCGTGTACTCCCGTATAGTCGGATCAGTAACGTCGACACCAAAAACTTCCCAGTCCCGGTCAGCACCGTCACGTTACTGATCAACCTGAAGCCATACCCAACAAGCAAGTCAAAAACAACAGTTACAGCGGTTTCAACACAGGGTGAATCTCAGTAGTGCCGCCGAGGACAACTATAACTTGTCAGCCCCGGGCATCAAATCTGTTGAAGATGAGTGCTTCGCAGATTGAGACTATTGTGTGGAATAGTTGATGAACAAGGTGGTGTATCTCAATGTGAAGTTCGCGGTCGGTCTTATAGCCTCCATTCTTCTATAGCAACTTGAATACACAGGGGTGTCCCGCTTTGCCCCATACCACACATGACCGAGAGACTTGGTGAAGCGAATTTGATGTTTGTTAAGCCGATATTCTTGACAAGATAAACTGCCCAGCCGTTGCTTTCTGTCTTTTGGCTCGGCGACTGCTCTACGTAGACCGGGGGTGCCTTGAGCAAGTTGGTCACAGGAGATGAATCGTGAGGTAGAACACTTTGAGAGCTTGTGACAAGCATGGCTATCAGAACTTCTAGCACAAGGTCTGGTCAACTGTTTCCCCACGGCCCGAAACATACCGTTCCATCTCTCTTTGATCTAGGGCCATGTACGGCTGGATTGGCTAGACTAACGAACCGCGAATGTGTCCGTCCATCTGTCCAGTCTCGTACTTACAGGCTGCGGCTTCGCTTCGCGATTTCTATCAACGAATAGAAATTAATAGCAGGGCGTAAAGGGCGAGAGATTACAGTTGAGGGGGAAAGATAGCAGATAGAAGACGCGGAATGATGGCCACCGGAAAACATTTCAGGTCAGCCTCGCAGACTTACGTCGAGATCATGGGCCAACAAAAGTATGCTTCTTCTTTGCAGTCAGCATTCTAAGAGAGTTAAAAATCATTAGCCATCCAAACATCCAACAACTGCATGCGGTGACACGAATCTCGAAGAATCCTCACATTCACATTAGGCATCAAGGTGCCACAGCGACAGGCTCATCCACACAGGAGCGCCAACAATAAGCTCGGGTACGATACGATCCAATGGTACAGAGTGTTGCCGGCTTTGCTGATAACTCAGTCACCATGGTCATCCAGCGAAGCCCTTAGCATCCAAACCGGGGGTTACGATCTCCCTCTCGGCGGTTTATTCAAAATTTCGTAAGAAGGTTATACGCACTGAGAATATAAATACGTGAAGTACCATAATCGTCCTGTCTCCTCGACCATCTAGGCCTACAGGACCCCCCCATCCTCCCTCCAGCCACACCCAAGCCTTTCGAGCGCGAACTTAGCAAGTCTCGGACAAGCCCGACACGGTGCAGAACTCGCCATCAGGGCCGGAGCCCAGCTTGCTCGGCTCGGCGCCCGTGTCGTTGCCCTCGTAGCGGTCGCAGCTCTTGCCGTTGTTCTGGCACGTGTCCTTGACGGTGCAAGTGTCGCCGTAGTTGGTGTTGATACCGCACAGCACACCGCCGTCGACGGCGACGACGTTCTCGATGACGACGTTGCGGGGCCCGCCGTTGTTCTTGCAGTTGCCGCAGTTGCGCACCAGCTTGCCGTAGTCCTCGACGTAGAAGTCGCGGATCGTGACGGTGCCGCGGCCGTTGAACTGGACGACCTTGTCCGACGCCTTGAAGGCGCCGCCGCCGATGATGGTCGAGGAACCGGATTCTTGCTTCAGGGTGATGGCGTCCTCGCAGACATCCGAGTGCCAGACGTTAATCAGGGTGCTATGAGTTTGGATCAGTCAGTGACGGTTGACTCGGATGGAGGCGGCGGATGAGGGAGAGAGACTCACCAGGTGCCCTTGCAGTGGACGCCCTCAGCCTGGCCGGGGCCGATGATGACGTTTGAGAGGGTGGCGCCGTCCTCGAGGATGAACATTGCGTCCTTCTCGCCGGTCTCGGACTGGTCCTGGCAAACCTTGGCTATGGGCAAGGTATTAGTCTTTTGGCGTCTTTTGGCCCCAGCAGAATATCGTGCCAGAGGTCAAGAAACTTACGGGATCGGTCGTAGAGCTTCATGCCACCGTCAAACTCGCCAGACACGGGAATGGCCTCGTCAGTTGCAACAGCACCAGAAGACTGGGGCAGCGTCTTGGTCACACCGGAGGGAACGGCGATGACGGTAGTGGCGTCCTGGGTGGCGGTGACGAGGGTGGTAGCCGGCGCAGACTCCGGGACCTCGGAAGTGGCAGCAGACTCTTCGGCAGAGGAGGTTGCGGTGACAGCGGCAGTCTCAGTGGAGACGGGCTCGGCCTCGGCCTCGGAGGTGGCCGACGGAGCGGGGACCTCGGCGACTGTCGAGGGGGCCGGAGTGGCTTCGATCGTGGAGATCTGGGGGGTCGAGGGTTCCGGGTTAACTTGGCAGTCTTCTCCGCTGTCGTCGTTGTTGTCCTCCACAGGGGGCTCCTCCTCACCAGCCTCGACGTCGTCGGCGTCGTCGGCGCCGGTGATGCACTGGCTGTACCAGTCGTTGTAAGAGACACAGCGAGCGCCGGAGACGCAGGTGGTCGGGCCGGTCCAGCCTTGCCTAGATGAGGAGAGTCACGTCAGCCATACGATCGCCCTCGATACAAATTGTCCAAGTTTGAACCGTCCCAAAATAATAGTTGAAGCACTCGGGCAGGGCGAGGTACATACCCGCCACACTGGCCGTAGAGAGTCGCCTGGGAAACGGCGACGGCGCTCAGCGCCGAGAGGGAGAGAATGACCGAAGTCTTCATGACGATCTAGGTATAACGAAAGATGGAATGAATGAATGATACTATATTTCAAGAAAAGAGCGTGCTGAAACGAAGGACAGTAGTGGGAGCATCGGCCAATATTCCATCAGGGAGACCGGGTGAGGCACCCATTTATTCTCACATCACATCCCCCTCGACCACTAATACGAACAACAGCCAAGCAACAGAGACCCGCCAAGACATCAGGATGGGCGCCATGAGATACCTGAACTGGAGCCTCACCTGAGAACTAGTTCTGGGCATCCGCGAGGAGACCTCATGTGTTGGGCGAGTGTTTTTTTTTGTGATATCCTGCGGGTACCTGCATGGAAACCCACACACACACATACACATATACACCCAGCACCGGAGAGCTAAGGCAGTCATCCAAGGGAGACTGACTACGGGCGAGGTAGTCTCCTGATCCGACTGACCATGGCCCAAGAAAAGGGGGCTTATAGAACCCGGTGAGCCAATGAAACGGGATGGACTGGCCACCGGGGTCATTCAGAAGATGAATGGGCGATTCAGTTGCTGCCGAGCATTTGAAGGCGCGAAAATGCGTCCAAGAAAAATACCCATCACCCAAGAAATGGCTCCAAGGAATGCGAGTGAAAAGGAAAGGAGACGTCTAAAATCATTTGCGGGAGGTGCGGAGGCGATGGCGACTCATTTCCCGCCGTCACCCGCTTTCCTGTCGAGAAGAGGAAAGGCGCTCCGTTTCATGCCATGCGCCAAGGCGGCGGTGGGCGGCGGCGGTGGAGGAGTAGGAGGATGCAAGGAAGAATAAATGTGGACGACGTGAAAAATTCACAGAAGAGCGCGTATTAAGCATTTCCGCGTGCGTCTACAATTCGACGATTTCCGTGTCATGCCCCTCTGCAAGTCTCGCTTCTTTCTGGGCACACACTTGTCGCCCATCGTGTTTTGCAGAAGCCCCGTTTCAGCCTCACCCGAGGAGAAGGGATGATTTTGTTGGACGTCATGTCGCTAGGCTTTGGAGCCCGACGAATCGGGCGGCGAGGTGGGGCAGGATCCCGGTCCGGGGGAGGCATCCAACTCGGCGCATGTCCCCGTCCTTCATTTCGACTTGCGCCGGATAAGGCGCTCCACTGTGAGGCACGCGGGAAATCGTTGGCGCCGGCAGAGAACGGTCTCGTCATGATGGGAGCTCGACATTGCCCCACGCATTCTCCGTTGGACCAGAATGACCTGGGATCCGGGGAGCCGGACTTCGAACTATTGCTGAACCAGCAGAAGCGACAATCGCGTGTAAACATGATCTCGTTGACTGCCTTTGCCTGGAGATCTACCAGTCATCGCCCCCGGCTGACGCTAAGCTATCAAATCGATTCCCCCTACCAGTAACAAATTTCATCTCCTCGTTCATTTCAGGGTCATCCAAAGAGTCGCCAGTCCTTTCCGGTAGTAAATCCTCGATGGCCCACGCAACCCTCTCGGCACCAGCTCTCGCTCCCGCGAGATTGGCCGCACCAGGGCCCAGCCTGAGAGCAGCCATCCGGCCGGTGACAAACAACGGCACGTCCCGACACCACATCAGGTCATCGTTGATACACGGTATTCCACCGTGGCCGTGGATGGGGTAGTCCCTCAGCATCGTCTGCAGATACGGCAGCTTCGCGTAGTCCGTCTGCACCCCCGTCGCAAAGTAGATATAATCCATCCCCGGCATCCCCTCCACGGACGGTTCTGTCTTGACATCCCAAACTCTCTTCTCCTGGTCAAAGTGCGCCTCGACGAGCCTCGTGTTCGTCCGCAGCTCCAAAGTCCCGCGGGCGATGTGCTGCTTCAGCCGCTTTTGGTACGGCGGCGTGATGCTACCGCCGCCGCGGGCGCTCTGGATCTGCTTCAGCCGCTCCTCGTCCGAGTCGGCGGACCAAAAGTAGGCCTGCTCGACGTTGCGGAACTTGCCCATCCACGCGAGGTCGATGTCGAAGGGTTTCACCTTGCAGGGACCGCGCATGAGATGCCAGACCTTAGTCACGCCGCGACGGATGGCGAGGTCCGAGAGTTGCGCCGAGGTGAGGCCACCGCCGATGACAAGGACGTTTGTCGTCTTGTGCGCGGAGATCTTGGCCTGGACGACTGGATCGGGGAACTTATGGATCTGCATGCTGTGGCAGACCTGTGGAGGGGTCGTGCCGGGCTCGTTGTTCAGGCCCAGGACGGGAGGGATAGTCGGCGCGTTGGCCGGGCCGACGGCGAGGACGACGGCTCTTGCGTAGTGAGTCGTTTTGTTTGTGTGTACTGCGAAGAGGTTTGTGTCTGGTGAGACTTCTTTGACGATGCGGTACTCGATGTCGTTGACTTTCTCGTTCTGGATGAGGCCCTCGCGGAGGCCATAGCGGTCTACGATGCATTCGCAGTGGTTGGCGAAGAGGGTTGTGGGCGGTGTGAAGTAGTCCTTCCGGTCCCGCTCGTCCACTTCTACAACGGCATGCTGCCTGAAACAAGTCAACATCAAAGGAGCCGACGGTCTGGGACGACGGTGACATACTTTGGGTTTCGAGACTTGAGTCTCGCCTTGCGCAGGTGCTTGCTGATTTCCTTTCCAACACAAGCCCTCAGCTCCTGAAGCTCATTCTCTTGATTCCGCTCGTGGGCCCTAGCGAGCAAAGCATCACGATCACTCGGATCGACGTGAAAAAACATGGGACTGCGGAGATGAGTGATGTCGAAAGTCTTGAAGAGACGGTTCCAGCGGTTCAGCCATTCGTCCCCGGTTGCGTCCAACACCAGCGTCGAGTATCGCTGCCCTTGACTTAGAGTTCGCTTTTCAATGATGCTTCCGTTCTTCCTGTTCTTCAGGGGCATACGGCGGCCATACTTGCGGATCCAGTGATACCTCTGGTGCTCCTCATCTGTGAAGAGGGCGGAGGGGGAGTGCTCGCACAACCGGGAGGCCACGGCCAGGCCACAGGGGCCGGCGCCGATGATGATGACGTCGTGTATAAATTGTTCAGTCATGGCGAGATAGTACCACAGTTTGTATGCCGACAAGACTGCTCGCGAGGTAGTAAGAAGCAAGGAGGGTAATGAAGCAGGTCGTTTTGCTTGCGGGATGAGGGGAGTTTAGATACCCATTGTGTCACCTCCTGCTCTGGGCCTGCCTCAATCAACTAGTCACGAAGAAGCCTGTCATCCGCTGGAGTACACCTTGATGGCCATCTATTCATTGTTCCCAAAGCCAATGACAGACGAAGGCGCTCGCGGTTACCCCTGTCGTGGGTGCTTCTGATAGCTCCGGTGCGGATTGAGGACCTTGATGGGCAGATGTATGGGGAAGAGCAAGTCAATGACACTTGGGCCTGAATCGTTCCAAACAACCTGCCACATCTGCAGAAGCCACTGCAGAGAGCATGATGAGGAACATTACTTCTGGTGAGATTTTCACGGAAGATGCTGTCAATGTGGTTGATTGTTGAGATCAATAGTTGAATCCAATGTCATCAATCTAATCATGCACGTTAGCATCGCATAATAGAGACGAGGTTGGACAATCGCCACCAAAGCCGAGCCGCAGCTCGAGAAAGTGTTCCGATTGTCTCTCGGGAAGTATGTGCCCTTAAGCGTATCCATCTGTGCCTCAACGCGGCCTCTCGTCGGGGCTCGGGCTCGGATCATAGGCCCACGTCACTGGTTTGTCGGGGATCCACAACTCCCGGCGACTAGTCACTCGGCCGTTCCCCAATGCTCCGCATCCGGGCCCCGCCCCAGCTCGACCGGCTCGACCGGCTTCACCGGAATAGTTGCCCTCACGGCAGACGAGACTGCGTAGATTGACTCGACCTAAAAAACAGAGGATTCGATTCATGCATCCGTTACATCCCGGCGGAGACATGGTCAAAGGTGGGTCGAGACGGGAAGCTGCATTAATCAGTCAAATTTTGATTCGACGGAGCTCGCATTGCGAAAGGTTCCCTGGAGCTGGCAATGGAAGGCTAAAGATAGATAAAGATCAAGCAAAAATGAAGTAAAAAAGGGAGACAAAAAAAAAGCCGCAGTTTCGATGAGCTTCGATGCAGCCGGATGTCACTGTCACATCCAACTGGGTGGCAGGCGCTGTGGCTAGTATGGCAGGGGGCCGATCGCTGCCACCTAACATGTCGCGCCATTATCTCCGAAATCAAGTCAGACCGAGCCGGAGTTCAGCCGGACCAGATATTTCTCCAGCTGGCAGAGCTGCCACTGGGAAACGTCCATGGCATAGCGGTACGTGCCCCTTTCCAAGAAGCGCTATCCCATTCCTTTCCTCCACATGAAAAAACCCACATCTTCCCCAACAGAATTCTCGTCATCCCTGCCGGGCAGAAATGACCCGCAAAAGTCTGCTGTCCTTTCGCCCATCAGACCATTGGTCGGACTCTGAGCCAAACCACCACGGGCCTCGAGGACTCTCGACGTAATTGTGCGTGCATAGCGTGTGGCTCAAGCCACAGCAGGATGACGCCACTTCCTTGCACAGCGCTGCCGATTACGTGTACGACACAATTCCTTGCTCTCCCTGCCTTTCTTAACCATGAGCACAAGCACGAGCTTGGGCACTGGACACCAAGCACAAGTCGCAAATTTCCTTTCGCCTTCGGAGGTCTTCATGCCCACCCCTGCACCGAACCCGAACAATGGATTTCGAACAAGGGGATGGACAAACGGGGGCCCAGATTTTTCTTTCCGCCCTCCGAACGTTGGAAATAGGAGGAGGCACAAGCATGTCTGTTGTTGTGGCATGTCCGCATAGAAATTGGAACCGTGTTTTGTGTACGGGCAAATCTCGATGGCCGGACATGGTGGCATTTTCCCACTCGTGACACGCGACTGTACCGTGGTAGTAAAAGCAGGGAACGCCTCCAGAAGTAGCTCGGCCCCAGGAAATCACAAGGCAGTCGAGCTTCCCTCTCACAACGCCAACGTCCACTTTAAGCGCGCTTGACGATACTCCAACTCCATCGTTGCAGCAGCATCACAAGTCAGCTTCGTTCGTCAAACCGCTGTCCACAACTCATCAGTAACCAACCCAACCTTTAAAGTTTCAGTCCCCGTGGTCCGCGTCCTTCCGACCGGAGTAGACTCTCCCCCCACTACCACTAGCTGCAGGTCTGGTTCCGTATCATATGCGCATTTGGTCTTTGGTCAAGCTCGCAATCCCTCCATCACCCGAGCACTTCCTCATTTCCTACTGGGCTGGCCTTCTCGTCACCGCGTAAGTGTATGCTTCTACCTTCCTCCGTCTCCCAATTGCCTACACAGCACGCCTGCGTTGGTCCTGCAGCTACTTTGCTTCGCTGGCATTTGACACCGAGCACAAATCCAACCCTATTTTCCTGCTGCCCTGCTCTGTCTCTGTCTCTGTCTCTCTCCGTCTCTCTGTCCGTCCGTCTGTACGCCCACGACATACATCATCATCATTACCTCCACCCACCCTCCTAGTATCCCTAACATCCTGAACCAAGGCACGACACCCACACACCTTCGAAAAAGACCCAGGTCCCGAACCAAACCGCCTACGTCCTGCAGGCCAACTTTCGCCTACCCTACCCACCTACGACATAGTCCGCCGATCTCCTGAGAACGCCTCCAACTCGACCCATACCGCTTCCTTACCTAAGTCGCAAATAGTAATTCCACGCGGGAGAGACTTGTTCAAACAACAAACACCTCCACCACAACCACCACTCCCCAATTCCACACACACACACACACACAAACGCACACACAAATAAAGACCGCCATGTCTTCCCCCTCAAGCTCCTCAGCAGCAGGCAAGCGGAAACGCACGAACGCGACGACGAACCCCACAAGTATGGCCGACACCGCCGACGCTGCTCTCCAAGCCTCGTCGCGCG
>JAIMZG010002205.1:0-10416 GCA_020466075.1 Colletotrichum coccodes
AACCTCGCTCTACATGTCACCGAGCGCACCCGCCGTGGCATTATTCGCCTTGACCGGCGGCGAATCTCGAAACTCACCAAATCTTACCTACATCAACCAATGGTAACCCGAGCTATGGCCCAGTTCGTTCTAGACGGCAAATGCTTCCCGTCTGCCAGCCGAAACCCAGGAAAGCTTCATCTGAAGACGAGATCAAGCGAAAGACTAGCCTAAGGAGGCGCTCGAAATGTCGCCTTTTGCTTAACGTGCACGGTCTTTCGAACTTGAACTCGATTCGGCTTATCACCTGTTGCGCTCTCTTGACCGAATCCAGAGGAGTTTACGATCCAGCATCTGCCGACACGTCGTGCCGCTTGCACGATGGTTTCCTCTCGGCCCAAAGTCTCCGGGGCAGCACCCACACGAAGTATCCTTTATTCCCACCTCTCTCTTATAACCGTCGAACACCGCCATATGTCCCGATAGTCCATGCGAATGCTGCGATACGGAAGAGCTGGACCTCGCGCTCGTCCCGTTCCCGCTGCTAGAAGCCCTTGGTCTCCGTCGCAGGCCAATCGGGCACGGTCTGTCCGCTAGCACACCACCGCCGCCTCCCCGGGTCGCATCAACCCGAAGGTAGGCTGTTTAGTCGACGAGAAGCAGACGATGGACACCACGGCGGCCTAGCTTGGTTACTTGTTGCGGCCCATGCTTGCTTAGAGCCCGCTTGCGTGCCACGCCGCCGACGTCTAGACGCCATCCCCACTGACTCTTCACTCGTCGTCATTCCTGGCCCCCCCCAAGGTTACACATGCGGGCCCCGTACCCCGGGCTCTAGCGCCGTAGTAAAGGCTCACTTACATTACCAAGCTGGCGTTACCAAAAGGAGAGGCGCACGCCAGGTGGCACGGATTCTGATTGACCAAGACATTTCGTGATGTAGAATCTTTCTCTTGGGTTTACTATCCAACGAAAACACCTCGGCGACGGACAGCGAGCGAGGAGTTGATGTTTGTCAAATTGACAGAACGTGATCCTGTCCCCGTTTTTGGCAGCGTGGCATTTCATGGACGAGTCCCATCTCCCGCTCCACTGCGGACGCACATGCGGAATCCAACCGGTACCTCTATCCTGATACCGGAAAGCTTCGTAATTCATTCGCCTTTCGAGGACGCCCGTACGCATTCAATTCACACGATTACTACCCGGAGGTTTCCCTACGCCTGGTCTCCATGGTGGAGGAGGCAGGTTTTGTATTGCGAACGAGATATCACATTTCAAGCCCGGCCCGGCCAGCTCCTCTTTATAGTTCGAGACGCGGACTAACATGGCCAGGTACCGAGTGTCGGCAGCAAGCAAAACCAGGTCAGTCAAAGCTATTCCCTGACGGTTATCGAACTGTGGTGCCCTTTTGGTACCAGCGCAGCTCGCAGCTCACGACCATACCATCGATTCACGAGGTGGCCATCCCCCGGACGCGGCAGCTGCCGGACCGGCCGGCCAGGTCGCTTAGGCCGTATGGTCCACGTGGTCGGGTTGTGCTTGTGTCTACGAGTTGAAATGTTTGATTAGGCAATGCCTGGAACGTTGAACATTGAAAACAGCAACTGCGTGCCGAGCCCAAACTTCGCAAGGTTCCCGAGAGGTCCCGCATCTTTAAACATTCGGCGCTCGGAAAATATGGGCGCAAACAGTATAGTAATCAAACATACGGGGCCAGGGGGAGAGGACCCGGTCGAAACATCCTTTCCACTTCAAGGTCCATGCCGCGAACCCCAGGAACGGTCGCCTGGACAGCCGTAGCGGCTCAAGCCCCCTTTCAAAGCAGATCCAGTCGCGGAAAGCCGGTCTTGAAGACATTCTCCGGGTCAAACTTCTTCTTGACCTCCTTCAGCCTAGCCACGGTCTCCTCCCCGTAGGTGGCCATCCAGTCCATGTCCTTCTCTGAGCTCAGGTTGCGGTTACCGTAGGGCAGTACGTGGCCCTGCCTCGACAGATGGTCCACCAAGTCGTCCGCCCATTTCTTGTACTCCTCGAACTCCGCTGCCTGCGCTGTGGTGTCGATCACGCCGCCTGATGGTGCCGCGATGCGATGCCTCGTGCGCAGCGGGTAGCACGCCCCCGGGTTCTTCTCGAGCGCTCGGCCATGCGCGCTGTGGATGACTGTCGCACAGGTCGGCCCCGGCGGCGGATGGGTTCCAAAGATACTGGCCACTTCTGAGGTGAAGTGCTCGAACATTCTCAGGCGAGGATGCCAGCGGACGTTGGTGGGTGAAGGGATTGTGTTGAAGAACGTGTAATCATCAACTGTGAGCCCAACGAGTCAATTACCGCCCGAACGCTGGCCGGATGTCAAGAGGAAAGAAAGCCTACCTGCCGAGACTGTGTTGAGCACCGGTGTACCGAGAGCTTTCATCTTCTCCAGAAACGCCCAGCCTTGGTCGAGGTTATCGTCCTCGGACGTCCAAGCAAACAGCCATGCGAGTACGGGCCCAATACCGGGAAGAGTCATGTGAGACGCTTCGCCTGTGAAGTTGACCGGCAAATCCTTCTCGAACTTGCCGAATTCGGTCAACACATCGCCGGCCTGCGCGCCGGGAAATCCAAGGAACCCGGCTAGGAACCCCGTCTGAGGATACAGCTTGACTCGAAGCTCAACAACGACCCCAAAGTTACCGTTACCGGCACCGCGAAGGGCCCAAAGCAGGTCGGGATGGTCGTCAGTGTCGACAGTCTTGCCGTCCGCGAGAACAACACGCGCGCCGAGGATCTGGTCCACGCCTAGTCCGTAGAAGGCGCTCGTGTAGCCGTAGCCTCCGCCGAGGGCCCAGCCAGCGATGCTCACAGTCGGACACCAGCCGTGCGGCGTGATGAGCTTGTGCTGCTGGAGAAACCGCGATAGCTTGATGCCCAGAATGCCGCCGCCAACACTGACTGATTTCCTGTCTTGGGCGATGGCGATGCTGTCCAGGCCTCTCAGGTCGATGATCACCCCGTCTCTCCCTTGGGCCTGAGCAGCAGTCAAGTCGTGCCCGCCACTTCTGATGCCGAACGGGATGTTCTGGGCGTGCAGTTCCTGAACAACAGCAGAGACCTCGGCCGCCGTTCTGGGCCGGATGACAGCCAGCGGTTGTTGTGTCATGCTCGCGTTGAAAAAGGACCGGACGTCTTCATAGTTCTTGGCCGAGAGCGTGTATATCAGAAGGTCGGGGAATCTCCTCGAGATATCTCGCAGCTGCGGCGCGTCAGAAACAAGCTGCTCCGGTGTTGATGCCGCGGGGTGCGATGCGCGGAAGTCCGCCGTCGCTTCTAGTGCTGCCATCGTAATTGACTTTGTTACGCTGCTGCTTGGGAATTCAGACGTTTCCAGACTCTGGAACCCCGACATTTATAGACCTTACAGCCATCCCTAGAAGCGGACGGATTTGGCAGTATGCAGGTCTGTCGCAGGGACCTTTGCGGAGCACAACGGTTGGACAGCGAACTCGATGATTAGATGTACTCGGCCAAGTCGAGGCAGAATGAGCTGGCTGACGTGAGACGAGATTGATGCTGTCAGGTCGGGTTTGGGCTTCTTGACGAGAAGTACGTCGGCATGTGTCAGCACTAGACCATGCGTGGTTGGCAGAACCCTTGCTTGTTGGTTGACCAGCCCTAATCATCGCAAAGTGGCTCCGAGAAATCGACGTCAAAGAACGGTCGCTGCGACTCTCGGCGGCTCAGGGTCTTTCCCAGATGTTGCAGGGCAGGCTTGGCCGAACCTCGGTGTTGCAAACGCCCAGTCGGAGGCACTTTGGCTATGTACAAGACTAGCTTCTCGAAAACCTTGACGCCCGCTGGGCTGTGGACGTTATCTGTCCACATGACTTCCTCTAGCTTCTCCTTTGCCTCGGGCCATGTTGGCCCGAGAAAGTCGCGTAGGCCCGCGAGCTTTGGTAGCAGCCAAGCATCGTCGTCGTCTTCGAAAACGGACATGGCGCCGACGACGAGTGTCCAGGAAAAGATGAGCTTGACGGCAGCTGCCGACGACTCGGATATATCAAATTCCTGGCAAATCGCTCGGAGCTGGCTAGCCAAGGAGATGAACCGGATCGTAGCCCCTTGCACCTTCAGGAACAGAGTGGTGATGTAGCTGATCATGCCCATACGGAACATTTCGGTTACGGTATCTTGAGTGGTTGATTCCAGATAAAGCAGACGGTACTGGACAGAGGTCATCAGCTCCTGGAACATGTTGGGATCGATCTTGCGATCCGTTTTTATGAGACTGTTCGCCAGCCGGGAGAACTGTTGAAGGTCGTGGAAGATGTTGGATAGCCGATGGTCAATAGGGTCCAAGAAAAGGCGGATACGGCACAGATCGCGGCCGCATTCGGGTCCGGCAGGCGAGTCGCCGAGCGTGGAAGCAAACGCAGGTTCCCATGAAATGTTTCTGTAATAGAGTGGCTTCTCTCCAGTGCATAGACTCCAACCAATATCCGCGCTTCGCAATGTTAGCCTTGGTCGAGGCAGACCACCAGGGACGTCACTCACCGACATATCTTGACCTTCAACTGGAGATTATGTTGGAAGCTCTCGATGCCACCTCGTAGCTCGACAACCTGACGCATGCCTCGAATGTGCGTGGCAGTACTATCGTGATCTCCAAAGATCTCGGACACCATGCACATGGAAACAATCGTCGCGATAGTGGAATCGGCAAGGGCCAGGTCTTTGTCGGCGATGTTTCGGTTCAGGAGCTTCAACGTTTTCCAAACGTGAAAGTTGGTTCTCTTGCTCGTTGTGCCTTCAACAGAGTCGTGTAACAAGGCGACGGTGAACAATATGGAGTGCAGAAAGGCGGCATCCGAAAGCAGCCAATAGAACCACGGGGTCTTGCTGACGTCGTAGTTCAGACACCACTCAATCGGGTACATCGTCTCCTTGATGACCCCGTAGACTGTAATGTGTTTGAGTAGAGCTAAAGCGCAACGTTGCGGGGATCACTCACATTCAAATATCATGGCCCGAGAGGCGGCGTCAACGTCATCGGCAAACCTGAACATGTACAAGTCGTTGGGTGTGCGATGCACCTGCTCTAGCCAGGCATCCTTACATGCATTTGACCTCTTGGGAGCCGTTCTACCATTGCTGAATGACTTCGATGCGGGCGGCCCTGTCACTTGAGCAGCCTCGGGACTGCCATGTACAACCCACGAAGCTGAACGCCCCAGACTCGGGCGAGATGCTCGCGTGTTCTTGCCTCGCATGACATGACTGCGGATCAGCTTCCGGTCCTCCGAACTGGGCTTCCCGGATGTGTCCGTGATGACAAAGGCAAAGCCCTTGTTGGCTACGACAGCGACGTTAGAAGTGGGTTCCTCCGACGGCTTTCAAGGAAGCATACCGGCACCCTTTTGGTTGCCCATTGATGCATGAAAGTCCTCCGAGTCGGCGTGGTCGAGGAAAGGTCAGGTCGTATCGTCACCGGCGCCTACCAGGCGAAGAAGAGGGGCGGCGGGCGTCAGGAATGTAGTGGCCGAGTTGATCGAGAATGCGACGTCGCTCAAGCCGCGACGGAGTCCGACCTGGGGCTGCAAGGATCAAAATTCGAGAGGACTCGATGGGATGCTAGAACCACAGCTGTCGAGAAAGACCGTTTGCCTAAAATGGAAAACAATCGAGGGAGGAGACGATACAATGGGTGCCTAAGCGGCGTAGCAGTTGGTGAAGACGCATGGAATTCCGTTCCGGCTGCGTGTTAAACCGACCCGAGTCTGTTGTCCATGAGCCAGCATGCCCGAAGCAGGCTGCCCAGAAGCGGCGCAGTCATCTAGTTCCTTTGGATGGCCATCGCCGAGGATTGGATTGTTGCCTTCTTCAGGCCTAGCGCCTTTTCTTCCCATGATGTCCTCCTCTCACCCTGCAGTCAGAGCACGTGACCCTCGCTGACTGAGTGGGGCTTGGCGCCGATGAGCGCTGCGATTGCGCCGGCCGCACGTCGGCTGCCTTTCCGACTCTAATTCCGGAACAGGGCACAACATATATCAATCCATGTCCCATTTGGGCAACCAGTCGTTCTCTCTTTTCAGACAACAGTCCAGCATGCGGTTCGGTCACCGTTGTGCATTCGCAATGACTACGCCGCCGTCAACGACGTGCCGCTGCCTAGACACAGTCGACCTGGGGCTGAGTGAAGCCGTTGGCTTCAATGGCCTCGAGACTGCTCTGGGAAATAAAGTAACGAGACTATAAATACCAACGACGCAGCTCGATGGTGATGTCGGATCTTGAGGTTCGACACAACGCAGCAAGCACCGACGTCAAGCTCGTCTTCAACTCCTATTCATCCGACTCCTGCCTCTGCAACATCCCAATAGTTACCATGGCGAGCTCAATCGACCTTCCACCCCTCGATATGGGGCCTGGTAAACTCTTCTTGACATCTCAGTTCTGCGCCACAGTTCGCATGCCGCCAAAGGACCTCTCCCTCTCAGGACAGACGGCCATCGTGACTGGCGCCAACATCGGTCTGGGCTTGGCTTGCGCAGACCAGCTGCTGGAGCACAAGCTGTCTCGCCTCGCCATAGCGGTTCGATCCGTTGAGAGGGGAGAGGCCGCCGCGAAGACACTCCGAGTGAAATACCCTGCCGCCACGATCGAGGTCTGGGCCCTGGACATGCTTTCGTACAAGTCCATTCAGGAGTTTGCTAAACGTTGTTCCGCTCTCCCACGGCTCGACTTCGTCATCCTGAACGCCGGCATGACGACTGACAAGTTCACCATCTCAGCGACCGGACACGAAGAAATGTTCCAGGTCAACTACCTGTCGACCGTCCTCCTCGCTATCCTCCTCCTGCCCATCCTGAAGTCAAAGAAGACTGCCGGGAAGGCGAACAGGTTGACCATCGTGAATTCGGGCACCGCCTTCATGGCCAAATTCCCTGAGCACGACAAGGTGCCGTTGATACCGGCCTTCGATGAAGAGGAAACCTTCGAACCCACCGATCGATACTCAACTTCGAAACTCCTGGCCCATCTCTTTATTATCGAGCTCGTCAAGCACGTTCGGATGGAAGATGTCGTGGTGAATCTCGTCGACCCGGGCTTCTGCAAAGGGTCAGGGCTTCACCGCAATGTGGGCGTTGGTATTAAGGCTATCATGGGAGTAGCCAAAGCCCTGACTGGGAGAAGCCTCGAGCAAGGGGCGTCGACGTACCTCGATGCCGCCGTGGTCAGAGGAGAGGAGACCCATGGCAGCTACCTGATGGATTGGAAGATCTTTCAGTAAGTGCCCCTTTGAAACTCCGATCTAAAAGAAACAACGCTTACCAAGCATCATTAAGGTTCCCCTCGTTCGTACACACGCCAGAAGGAAAGGCCAGTAGAGAACGACTGTGGGAAGAGACGTTGCAGGAGTTGGACTTCGCCGGCGTGCGCTCGATCCTAAGTTCCATGCAGTCGGGCTCGCGATAAGAAACATCATCCCTTCCAGGAACTTTTGCCCCCGCCAGCTTGAGGTGTTTTCCATGTTGATGTGGCGGAAGGAACGTGTTGGGGTGTATGCAGGCAAGCTAAATGCTGATGCATCCCGGCCTCCAATGCAATGGTTGCGCAGGCCGGGTTAGCCTCGTACCGGCCAACCGGTTCGACACGCCGTATGGGTTTTGTTTCAACATGTCTGTAAGTCCTTAGTCACTAGAGTTTTCATCAGCATCGTAGTATACATGAAGGAATAATAGAACTGTACTGCTTTCATCGATATCATCTCGCTTCCAACTGCGTCACTGATTGCAAAAGTCCCTGAGCGTCGTGCCGCAGAACTCCACGCGACGGACAGCCAGCATCACAATCTTGTGGCAAGCCTTGATGAAAAAAAAAAAAAAACAGCAGGTATTGCGATAGCCGGTGGCCAATCCCAAGGCAAGTTGATCACGACCGTGGCGTGGTCGACAGACCAGTGAGTCTGACGCTTCCGTATGGACTCGGAGGATCGCGGCTTGGGCCCAAGACCAGGACGCGTGCATGGAGATGCCGATGCAAGGGCTACGCAGGTGGAGGCGATACAGCACGACAAAGTATATGATCGCCTATTTCTGGGTTGCTGGTCAGCGAGATAGGCGCCGCTTGACACTCTCTCGCAGTTCGAAAAGGCCTGGCCTCGGTACCAGTGCCTCGGGGCCAGTCGACTGCAAGTTCTCGCCCGAGGGACCGGCCCAGGCCCCCTCCCCTTGTGTCATGGCAAGGCACCTTCTCAAGTGAGATGGTGTAGATGGATCGCTATCACCAGCTGAGGGAAGATAGATAAGGTGTTTCGTGAGCTCACACGAGGGTGGTTAAGCAGGATGCCCCGCGTCACCCAAGAGGTATAACAATCTGCTCGTTTCGAGGCCCGAGATAGGGTATTATCGGCTAAGAACCTTTTTTTCGAGAGGCCCGAGTATGTCCCTGCCAGTCGAGGCCATCGTTGACCTCCAGATCAAAGCAAGATCGCAGTCGAGAGACCGCAGCGCACGACACCATCTCGGAGTTGTTCGTCAACCCACAATGGAGTGATGAAGCGGTGCGACGCCCACTTTGGGTCATGCGCCCGTTGCCAAGACTCTGGGCACTTTGAAGAACTTTCAACCGACTTGTCGCTGCAGGCCAAGAATGGCGGCGGCCAGGGAGAGTCCTTGGGGGTTTGTATCTCAGGCCAACAACGCTAGCAACGCTGCAACGATAGATATCAAACCCGCCGCCGAATCACTCGATCGAGGCGGAAAAGATAGGGGCGAACCCTCGGCCCTCTCAGCTACGATGCCCTCCCCCAAGTCGCCCAAGACTTTTCCAAGACGGCAACACGTGCCCAGACGGAGCATTGGAATCGCCAAGTAGAAACCAAGACGCCGCGATCCGAGGCGGCGTCTGCAGCGGTCTACGCCATCCCGCATCTTGGACGAAGCTTCGTTTTGAGCCTCCATCACGTAGCTTCTACGTCAAGCCTTCACATTTGAGCACGGGGCGACTCTATGAAACCTACAGATCATTCGTCAAGCGAAGGTTGCGCGCTTGAACCAAGCAGTCGGGTGCGAGTCATTGGGGCAAAAAGCGCCAAGAGCCTGTCTTTATGGACTCATGTCGAATACGGAAGCTTCCTTTCGGTTGGTCGAGCACATGACTGCGCTGCAAAGTAAAAGATACCAGCTGCCTAATTTCGGCCTTGAGAAACGCCAGCCATCGAGCGGAGGGACTCACAATCCGGCGCCGTACGAGGCCATTGCCTGTTCTACCCGCCGCTGTGGCGCCTGGAAGCCAGGAATGAACCCCCAAGAACGGGGTTGCGATGCCATCGTGCGCGGAGTCGCGCCGCACAAACGTTCCTGACGCGTCTTGGCAGTACGCTTGACTGTAAATGAGCACTCTGTCGGTCGGGACAGCGATAAGGGGACACGAACGATCACGCGCCCGTTGCGATAGCGGCATGGGGAATTACGCCATGCGAGTCGACTGGCATCTTGGTGCGACGGCATGTGGGCAGCAGTGTGCGCGCACCAATGGAAACGTTGGGAAAGGACCTGCCGGAAAGAGACAATCTGGAGAAGACTAGTCTCGGTTGGACTTCGACGACGGAATATGCTCTCGTACGACGGGCGACGGGCGGTGGTTGGGCTGGGATTGTTTTATTGACCTGTCCCTGCAAGCCAAGATTCCAGTGCCGCAGGGGCATCACAGCGAGCGGGTGGTGGATTTGTCGTAGAAGCACCGAGGTTGTTGGTATCTCGGGGGAAATCCGCCGTGCCTCGAGTGACCACGCGGCGTGGGCATGGCATACCGAGCGAAGAGTCCGACTAGCTTCTGAAGGCAAATCCGAGTGGGTTCATGATTCGGCTTTGGAGGAGAAGACTCGGAGAGAGGGAGAGAGAGATGAGAGTGAGATGAACCCTCACGCGCATCCCTATCAAAGGGTCGACAGCAATCTGGCCAGCGGCCGTGGAAAACCAGCCAATCGTGGAACAGAATGCAAGCAAGGATGGCTGATAGGACGCGTTGCTTGACCCATCTAATAAGCTGCCGATACTAGGAGCCCAGCGGAGGGCTAATCATGGGGGGTGGTGGCCGTCAAAAAGTTCCTCCTAAAGTAGAGCCCTGCGTCTCTCACAGTCTCACCCAACAGGCGAACGCAGATTAATCAACTTGCCACCTTTTGGCTGGACGGATGATGCGACTCTGGGGAAATGGAAGCCTGTGAATGGTCAATTCAGTCGCAAACCCTCGGCCATCTGACCGATAAGAGTTGGAAAAGACGGAGCGGGCAGTGGGGGAGGGGAGAGGGGCAGGGGTTCGCTCCGTAACGGAGGACGCGGGATTTTGGGGCGGAAGGGCGACACCCTCTGGGCTCTGGACTCTGGACTGAAGTCCTGTGCTGTTGAAAGATGTAATGGCTTGCCTCATTGACGTTGTCGCCTCCTCCCAGGG
>JAIMZG010002206.1:0-15866 GCA_020466075.1 Colletotrichum coccodes
CCCCCGGCGCAGACACCTACGCAAATATGTATGGCGACGTGGGCAGACGACGCCCACCGGACCGTGAAAATCGGAGGCTGGGACGAGTTGGACGACTTGGACGCGGCAGAGTTGGGGGGGAAATCTGGTGGCGGGCCCCCCAATCCCCAGCCACTGCAATTGTCGTCGACGTGCAACCGCTGCTGCAGCGCTGCACGTAATCAATCAAGTGTGGTGCGATTTGAGTGGATAACGAAATTGTTAGTGTTTCCCAGCCACTTGGAATCCCAGTGACGGATAAAAAAACCGAAAGTGATCGACCCTGAGAGTCCGGGAGCAAAACCAGGAATCTCTGGAATGCGTCTGTGATCCTTTCTCTGTTTCGTTAGTTCGTCCTTCGATTCTCAACGGCTCTTCTTCTCTTGCGTCTGGTGCCATCTCCGAGTGAAACCCCAACGGTTACTTACCTGCTGTCGTCTATCCTCGGTGTATCTCACCCAGGTCGACTCCATCCGCACCTCGGGGCGGCAACCACCACCTCCACCACCAAAATTCCGCCCAAGCTCGACGCCGCGAGGGACGTCGACCCCGTTTCGTTTGCCATCATGGCCATGGGAATCCAGCAGCAGCAACACCAGGCTCGCCGCCAATGTTCCCCGGGGACTTTGTCGAATACGGCCAGCAGTACGAACCGAGCAGCGACCCTTCGCGTCAACCGCGAGAGGGGGGAAGAAACGGCCGGTATCGACGACCTCGCTCGCCCTCGCTCGACGACGACTCCCGCTTTACCGCCGGCGGGGGCGGTGAAGGCCAGCGCACACCAAATTCAGACGCCGCTCTGCATGACGCCGTTCTCGCCCAAGCACCCCATCAACAGGTGAGTACAGACGAACAAACACTGCGGAGGGGGGGGATGGCACAGCAGAAAGTAGAGGGAAAAAAGCAAAGCTGGGCTAGACTCGCACCAGCCTCTCCGCTGGAATTCCCAACGCAAACACGCCCTCACTTTCGCTCTTGTCATTTTCCCACTCACTTCACCCACCCAACCACTCACTCGCTCACTCACTCACTCGCCTGAGTACGTCTTATGAGACCGCCCAACCCAACCACTCCCCGCCCGCACATCTCACCCCCCACAACCATTCGTTTTCATAAAAGCACGCACAGTCTGACCTCAATGCAGCAGCGAGTCGTCCCAACAGGCCCAGTCGCCCGCGGCAGCCAACCCCGCGCTGCAGGCCCCAGAAGCGGACCGCCCTCCATGGCCAACGCCTCCCAGAACCGCCGCTCCCAGCCACCGCCAGTCCAGTCGCAGCTCCCCACCTACATGGGCGAGAACCCCGACGAATGGAGCCCCGCCACCAGAGACGCCGCGGCCGCGGGCGGCTACTCCCGTCGCCGCACAGAGCGCCACGCCCGCCCGCCAATCGTCGACGGGAAGCCGCGCGCCGGGATCCTCGGAACAGCCTGCCTCGATCCCCCAGATGAGCGGCGGCGCGTCCCCCCCGCGGTGCCGCCTCGGGCCCGGAAAGCCTCACCCCTCCCCGCGCTGCCTCGCAGCAGCAGCAGCAGCAGCCGCAGCAGAAGCAGGTCCCGAACCCGGGCGGCCTGCGTCCCCCCTCCCCCCCGCCCGGCGGCGGCCTCGGCGACGACATCAGCCGCATCCAGAGCCCCAGCATCTCCAAGAGCGTCCTCGAGCCGCTCCAGCGCAAGATGCTCGAGTACCACAACCTCATGGAGGACGCGCAGGCCCAGATGGCCCAGTTCGACGAGGAGCTCCGCGCGCTGCAGGAGCGTCGGCGCCTGGCCGAGCAGCGCTTCGTCGACGCCAAGACCAAGCATGACGAGTACGAGCGTCAGCACCTCGACGTCGAGAGGGCGCTGCGCGGGGACTACCATCCGCCGCAGCCGCAGCCCCCGGCGTCGCAGCCGCAGCAGCAGCATCAGATGTACAACAACAGCCCGCCGCGGACGGTGCCGAGGCCGGCTTCCAGTATCATGAGCTACGACGATCGGCCGATGAGCGGGCACAGCTCGGGGCCGAGGAAGGGGAAGCTGCGGTTTAGCCTCTTCGGGAGGTAGACCTTGTTGTTTAGATTTCTCTCGAGGCGGCTGCCGGCGCTGCTCATCTTTGTTTTAATATTTTTAGGTATTGGGTCTGGGACAGGGAGGACAAAGGGAACACGCCGTGATGGGATGGTAGTATGTAATGACAGGGACAACGTACAAACATGGCACACCAAAGATGAGTTTACAGGTTACATCTCTTTTGACTCATGGCGTGAAACGTGCTCGTGACCAGACCAGCTACTTCTTCACAATGGCCCAGCAGCGAACAGTAGCAGTGTATTCGTCGGCATGAAAGAAGCGACAGTGTATTCCTCCAAAAGGAAGTGCGTGATCTTGTGCACAGCAGATATTCAGAAACAGAACAGGGACTAAGGAGCACTACATATGCTGACCATATGTCACAGAGTGACGATTGAAGTTGTGCATCTCTTGCGAATCCACACCAGAAGAACTGTCTTCATGTTTACCCCTGAATATCGGATAGGTCTTCGTCTCATATCAAGTATAACTAGACATGGCCACAGGAGGATGCCTCATAATAGACTGAGAATGGAAACTTTGCGCACACTCGACTCTCCAAGGGTGGGAAGAATGGTTAGTAAAAACCAACTCAGGGTGAAGCTGCCCATGCCCGCGCCGGGAATTTCATCCCAAACCTCACCCACCCCAAAACAATCTCCTTCCTCCTCCTTCCGTCAAACGTTGGTCCGATTTTCTTGTTTTCTTTTCCGCCATCACAACTTTTGTTTTCTTCCACGTCGGCAAGTCTCATTTTAACCAATGCCAATGAGCACAGAGGAAGCCTCGCCGTTCCTCCCGCGCAGCATCGACAGCCAGCGACCATGGAGCAATCCAAGCACCAAAGCCTGGAAGCTAGGATACCTCAATACATGCCCTTCACCTGCCCTTACAAACCCAGTGAGGTACGGCAAGCTCATCGCAATCTCGTCTCTAGTTACCAGCGTTGTGGGTCTGCTGTTGAAGATTTCTGGCAAAAGTCAGACTACCCCAAGCGCATCAAGATCATGTCCAGCGTGGCAAGGGGAGGCCCTGTTCCTCAGAAAGGAGTGTTGCCTGAAGCACTCACATACCTCTTCACGCCCGAATGGAACGAACAAGACATCGCAAACCCGAAGTCGAACTTGCTCCTGATCATGCTCAAGCATCGAAGCACGACGACTTTGTGCCAGCAATTCCTCAGAGGGCCCGGGGATGGCCCAGGGGACCGCGGCTTTGTCCAAGGACTTCCGCTTCACAAAGATTCCAATACAGGTTTCTTTATATTCCTTCAAGATGGCGCCAAGTACGGTGACAAATACAGGTCTGCTGATGTCCTGAACCTCGTCACCGACTCGGCCACACTGCCACTCTGCGTCAACGAAGCAGTCGGCGAGCTTGTCTTTTTACGACAAACGTCCGTCATAAAAATTCTCCACCTATTCATCTCAGCCGCGCTTGACGATCTGAGAATAAGCTCCGTACCCTCTGTACCGGGTAGATTGGATCAAGAACCGATCGAGCACCATAAACTCGTGCGTGAGGATCCGTACTGCGGTCATGAGCAGCCAACCCAAGCCACCCATTCACCGGACAAGCATCACAGCATTGGGCAACCAACTGATACAGCACAGGTATCGGGCGACAAGGGCGACAGTGAACAGTCGACCGAGGGCACTTCACAGACGCACAACCATCGTTCTGCTTTAGACGCAGACCAGCCAAAGACAGACGATGCGAACCAAGGCGACAAAAAGCCGGCACCTTCCGCAGCGCCAACCAAAACAAGCGGTCACACAAATTCTCTTCGTGTTAAACAGACCCCAAGCAAAGAACCGCTGCCAGGTCCACCCATGCCGTTGGTTATTTCAAAAATGCCGAGTGCGCCAACACTGGCTGATTTCCTCGTCGGCGCCATACGCCAAGAGTACAACGCTGGCAACTATCGGCAAAGACTCAAGACGGATGGGAAGCTACTATGCGGCGAGGTCCTGAACTGGTGGCTCACTATACCAGAAGGGCTGCCGGATCAAAACGGTCGCATACTGATCTCTTACGCAGATAGGACCATGAACGGACACCTCAGTCTCTGCCTCTTTGAGACGATGCACGCCATCGACAGAGACATTGCGGCCTGGAATTGCATACGCGCTCTCCTCTATGTTATCGTCGGGACCGGCAAGGGAAAGAAGGTTGCCGAGAAACGTGCTCGTCTCCTCCAGGAGTTGACCAACGTCTGCCACATGTATTACTCCGATATTCAGTCCCTCTTCAGGCGCAACATCCAGAGTGGCCTGGCCCAAAAGTACCACGGACGAGTCGCAGATAGTTACGACGAATTCGGCGCTCCAGTAGTGGTGTTGAAGAACCACCCGGGGGACTTTGCGAGAAGCAACCCATTGTTGCACTACATCCTGCGTCTATGCCAGCCCGACACCGGCCTGGTGCAAGCCGCAGGCTGGGCTCGCAAGATTCACGAGTTTTACCAAGAACATCCGGAGAGAATCGCCGAGATGAAGGAGGGAGACTCGACTGCTCTCATAGGCCTTGCCATTTTCTCCGAGTACTTTCGAGACTTGAGCCGCTTCCTCCAACTGCCACCCGTGTCTCACGACAAGGGCCAAGAGTTCATCAGCAAGGCCAACGCCGTACACGTGCACTTGAACAGGATCAAGCCGGGCTTCAGCGCCCCCGATTACACGAAGTATCTTTGCCAGATGGCAAAAAACCCCTCACTCATTCGGGGGGCCGATCCGGACCCGGATCGCAAGGCCGTCGAGGCACTGGACGAATTCGTAAAGATCCATGCGGGGTTCGCGACCCCGGAGCTCTACAGAAACGCCATCCGGGACAGTTACGGCGAGGCTGCGGACGTCGCCCTGTCCGAGATCAAGATTGACACTGCGAACATCGACTCGCCCTTCCCCGCGGCCGCCCCCGAGAACGTTTCTGATGCGGCCGGCCACGGTACCGACCGAGCTGCCAAGAAGAAACGGAAGAGGAACAAGAAGAAAAAGAATAAATCGAGCTCCAGTGCATCGGCTACTTCCCCCGAAGAGCTGGAAAGTGAGGGGGAGAATGAGCCCTCGGATCCTTTGCTTGACGAGGTTTGTAATCAACTCATATCCGATTTTCACGAGCACCAATCGACCGATTGCTCCGAGGAACGCTCGATCACTGCCTTCGCAGACGAGGCCCTTGAACTGTTCAGCGATGAACACGGAAGCCAACATCAGTCCGTCGACGTGCAGCAGAGCCCTGCCCCCAAGAAGCCCTCGTTCAGTCAAGCAGACAACGAGACCCAACTCATGGAAGAAGAGGAGGAGTTCGACGATGATGAGAGGGAACTTGACGAGGAGAGGTACAAGGACCGTAATTACTTCGACTTTATCGAGCACGCCCATGACGCAGACGACGATGCCGAAGCACACGATCCTGCGCCTCCGAACGACGACCCGGGTCCAGACGGCCCCGAAGCCCCGAAGCCAGTATTCAAAGTCAGCGCAAAGACGGCCGGTATCTTCGCCATGATGTTCGACAAGAGCCTCCACCGCGGCTCCGTCACCTGGACGAGCTTCAGGGCCGCCTTCGCCGAGATCGGCTTCTCCGTAACGAAGAAAAAGGGGTCCGCCATCGCCTTCATCCCCCCCGCCGGCAGTCCATGGAACCAGATCCAGTTCCACGAGGCACACGGGGGTGTGACGCGGGTCGAGGGGTACCGGTCGCAAAAGATGGCTTACCGGTTGAAGAAGGCTTATGGTTGGGATGAGAAGACGTTCGAGGTGGCTTGATTCTCTGGGTCGTACGATTGGTTCTCCAGGGGTTTGGCGGCTGAGCGACGGGGGCCTGGGACTGTTTACGTTCTATCTTTTCCGAGTTTGCTTCTGTTCTTAGTCCTTGGAGGCCAGAAAGGGCATCGTTTTTGTGGACGGACGCTGGCTGTACCCGTTGGGCGACGAGCGCGGAATGCCATTGGCTTTAGGCCTCTTCTGGTCTAAGTTGGTGTATTTTGGTCAACCACTGCTCCATCTCAGATAGTATTCTACCTTGTGCACTTGCAAGGAGCTACAAGACCGTGAACAAGACTATGCCCCGAGTGGCACTCTCATACAGGACGGGATGGTTTGCATGTCTGTTATCCGGCCTTCTAGCGTTCTCGAATAATCTTCGAAAAGCAAACCCAGAGATATGCCAGCCGGCAGTCGTTGGTTCGAGAGCAAACGTGACGATTACGGCTATCAGGGCAACCGTGCTGTGGTTCGAGCAAGCAGCTGGAGGGGAGTCCATCCATACCCTCTCCGGCTGTGTTAGACGCTATCTAGGTTCTGTGTCCGGTCAATATACATAAGAAACACAAATAGGGGGAGAGCACGAAGGAGGTCGAGACTCGCCATTTGGAGAGATTGAAAGCCCTGGCCACGACTCTCAAGGACTCCTAGACTACAGGCATGCATATCGTCAAGCAGGGACGCCATTCCGGCCCAGAATTGTGCCAAAGTCAATTCCAAACTGTGGTTCGGTCGAATCTGAAACCTCAACTGAAGCAACTCATGGGCCGTCTCGCGGCCTCGTCCCCCAGTCCGGCACGCTGCATGGAATCATCCGATCGAAGCCTTTGCCCATCCCTCTCGTACGACTCGTGCCTCTCGCAAAGGCCTTTGGGCTGATATATGGGCGGTATGTGCCCCGCGCATTGAGACGCTGCATCGAATGGCATTCGTTCCCCGCCGATTCCCTCTTTCCGTCGCATCATCGCGAGCCGCCACCCTTGGCACTTTCAACTCGTACCTGCGGACTGCTGCGCACGATGGCCGGAATTACGAGCTGGGTTTTGATGTCGGTATGGGTCATTGCCGCTTCGGGGCAAGGCCTTCACGAGCTTGCGGTCAAGAGCGGCAAGTTGTTCTTTGGGACAGCAACGGATACGAACTTGTTCAACGACGCGGCGTACATGGCTGTCCTCAACAAAACGGGGGAGTTCGGCCTCGTCGTGCCCGAGAACAGCCAGAAGTGGGACGCAACGGAGAAGACGCAGGGACAGTTCCAGCTCGGCAACGCCGACGCGGTGCTGGGCGTCGCGCAGGCGAACAAGCAGATGATGAGATGCCACGCACTCACTTGGCACTCGCAACTCCCGCAATTCGGTATGCTCCGTCCAAACACACCGAGCCTCTCGCCAACATTGACCATCATCACAGTCTCCGCCGGGACATGGACCCCGGAAACGCTCACGCCCGTCATAGAAACCCACATCGCAAACGTCGTCGGGCACTACAAGGGCGCCTGCTACTCCTGGGACGTCGTCAACGAGGCCCTCGCCGACAACGGCACCCTCCGCGACAGCGTCTTCTCGCGCACCCTCGGCCGGGACTTCATCCCAATCTCCTTCAAGGCCGCCGCGGCGGCGGACCCGGCGGCGAAGCTGTACTACAACGACTTCAGCCTCGAGTTCAACTCCAAGAAGACGGACGGCGCCGTCGGGATCGTGCAGGACCTGAAAGCCGCCAACGTGAGGGTCGATGGGGTCGGGTTCCAGGGGCATTTCGAGGTCGGCAAGACGCCCTCGCAGGACACGCTGTCGAAGGTCATGAGCCGGTTCACGGACCTGGGGCTCGAGGTCGCGCTGACGGAGCTGGACATCAGGCACGACAAGCTGCCGGCGGACGACGCGGCGGTGCAGCGGCAGGCGGAGGACTACGCGAGCGTGGTCAAGACGTGCGTGGATAACGCGAAGTGCGTCGGCGTCGTGGTGTGGGAGTTCACGGACAAGTACAGCTGGATCCCGTCGACGTTCCAGGGGGCCGGGGACGCGTGCCTGTTCGACAAGGACATGCGGCCCAAGCCGGCGTACGCGGCCGTTGCCGCGGTGCTGGGGAACGCGACTGCGGCCGGGAACGGGAGGGCAAAGGCGGCGTTGTTCGGGGGTGGTGCGTCCGGTGCCGGCGCCGATGCCGTTGCTGTTGCCGACGCCGGGGCCGGAACCGGTAACGGAAGGGTGGCTTCGTCTGGAGTCGAGGATGAAGCTATGGCCGCTGTGGAGGCGCCCCAATCACCTTCCTCTTCGGGGACAGGGCATCTGGGTCCTGTCGGGCGTCTCCCCATTGTTTGTCAGTTGGCTGGTCTGGGCGTGTTTGTCGGTGCTTTGATGAGCAATCGATATCGAGGTTTCCCGTAATAATGCCATAATTTCGACAGTCAATTGCAGCTTCGGACGCATGCCCGCAGCAAGCCAAGGCCAATCGACGCGCTCGAGCTGCGACGTTGCGCGTATCAGTGAGACGGTGCGTGTGGTGTAAGTGAGGAGGTGGATGATGTCATGGCCCTGTCACATCCACCGATAAAGCAAAAACCGGGGCTGGTCAATGATGCGATTTCGAAGCGAGGGAGAGGGGAAACCGGCGATCAAAAAGGGGCAGTTCCCGTTTGTTTGTCTGGGTTGTCCCGACCGAGGACGCTGCCCACCAACCCTCGACACCATCAGCAAGTGGAACAGGAGGTCCGAATAGCTTCAAAATGGTGTACCTCAAATCGCTGGTCTCCGCCGCCGCCGCTGCGGGTCTGGTCCAAGCTTCCCTTCCCGGCCTGGACGCCATCCCCCCACTGGGTTTGGGAACGTGGCTGTCGGACAAGAGCAAGGTGGCCCACGCCGTGTCCTTCGCCGTCGGCGAGGCGGGCTACGACCACATTGACGCCGCCCTCATCTACAGTGAGATCTCTCCACCCCCGTCCCGTCCCTCGCCCGCCACCTCCCGCTGACACTGCTCTTAGGAAACGAGGACCAGACCGGCAAGGGCATTGCCGACTCGGGCGTCGCGCGCAAGAACATCTGGGTCACCAGCAAGCTCTGGAACACGGACCACCGCGCCGAAGAGGCCGAGGCCGCCATCAAGAAGTCCATCGCCGACCTCGGCGTCGACTACCTCGACCTCTACCTCATCCATTGGCCCGTGGCCTTCGTCCCGGGCGACCCGGACAACAAGCTCGACAAGGACACGTCCATCGTCGACACCTGGAAGACGCTCGAGGGCTTCGTCAAGGCGAACCTCACCCGCCACATTGGCGTCTCCAACTTCGCAAAGGCCGACGTCGAGAAGATCCTCGAGGTCGCCGAGATCAAGCCCTTTGCGCACGAGTTCGAGACGCACCCGTACCTCCAGCAGCAGGAGTTTGTGGACTGGCACAAGGAGAAGGGCATCGAGGTCATTGCCTACTCGCCGCTCGCGAACACGAACCCGACGTACAGCGACGACCTCCCCGCCATCTTTGAGGATCCCTTCTGGAAGGGCGTCGCGGAGAAGAAGGGCGTCTCCGTGTTCCAGGCCGTGCTGGCGTGGGGCGTGCAGCGGGGCACGAGTGTGATCCCCAAGAGCACCAAGGAGTCGCACATCGTGTCGAACCGCAAGGCGTTGGAGATCAAGTTCTCCGAGGAGGAGCTCAAGGAGATTGCGAAGCAGGACAGGAAGCACAGGTTGAGCAACCCCAGCGAGAAGTGGGGCGTCAAGCTGTTTGCGGATTTGGATGATCCTGTCAAGCACCATGAGACGAGTGAAGAGCTCTAAGCCGACGAAGTAAAAGTCCGAGTCTGATGTACAATTACGTCTAGTCAAATCTAATTTAACTTTTGGATATCATCATGACACACACGATCTCTACACTATATTCAAGCTCGCATAGACCAGCAACAACACCGTTAGTCCGGCCTTATGAACGTAAGGGGGCAGGAGACTGGCTACGCTCATCAGTCAACCCGGGCGAGGCGGGCATAGTATCTCCTCCTTGCCCAGTAGAACCCGAGGCCGACGAGCCAAAGGACAACCAAGATGAGAGCCTGGACAGGGGCAAAGATGGCGCCCCTCACAACGACGAAGCCGCTGACCAACGCAAAGACGATAGGAATCAACACGAACGGCCTATAAGGCCGGCGCAGCTTCGGCTCGCGGACACGGAGGATGACGGCACCCAGGACCGTCAGGAAGAAGAAGGTGTATTCGCCCAAACCGTTGAATGTAAGGAGCGCGCGGAAATTGCCGAGGAGAATGTAGAGCGCTGAAAGCATTGTGGAGAGCAAAAGCGCGTTGAGCGGAGCGTCCGACTTCGCCTTGGTAGGCGCAGCCGACTCGTCAGCCGAGTCCGCGGGGGAGCTGTCCGTGGACTCGAAGCCCACACGGCCGACGGAGCCGAGGAAGCGCGGTAGCCAGTTGAAGTTCGCTGCGGCGACTGTCATGCGGCCCGCTACGAACGAGTTGCCAAGCAGGGACCCGGCGACGACGAGACAGATGAGGACGGCGGCGAGGATGCCGAAGCCGGGGCCGAGGAGGCGGTTGATGGCGGTCTCGGGAGGTCAGCACGGGATTCAAGTCCAGCTCAGGGTATGAGTACTCACCACTGCCACGCTATCGGTCGTGGACACGACGTCCCATGGAAGGAGGATGTAGTAGGCCGCATTAGCGGCGATGAAGCAGAGGATAATGGTCGGAATGGCGGTGTTGATGGCGAGGGGCAGCTGGCGGGCAGGTTGCTGGAGCTCGGCTGTGACGTAGATGGCCCGTGATGTGTTAGACGAGGTTAGATGTCGTGACGAGGATGAGCTCACCTTATCCCAACCCGAGTACGCCCAGAGAGCACCATACAGCGCAGCCGAGTAGTACCCGAGCATATCCCACGCGCCAACCTTGTCCCAGTCAACCTCACCACCGCCAGGCACCGTCGTCTTTCTGTTCCCGAACCACGGCCTGTCGAACCAGTCCCTGCCGCCGACATCCCGGTCGTGGTCCGAGACCTGAAGGATGACGACGACAATACCGGCAAGCACGATGGCAAAGATGCTGACGAACTTGGTCACCACGAACAGGTTGTTGAGACGCGTGCTGGCCTTGGTGCTGATAGAGTTCGCGCCGTTCATGACGACAAGGATAAGGATCGACAGCAGCTTGTGAGAGAGGGCGCCGGCCTGGTCGGTCACGCCGCCGGCGGAGTAGATGCTCTCGACGAAGACGATGCTGAGGATGGCGAGAGTGGCAGGCATGACGGCCACGATCCAGGTCCAGGCGGCGAGGAAGCCGAAAGCGTCGCCGTAAATGTGCTGCAGGAAGGGCTGGATGCCGCCTGTAGACACACATCAGCACTCAATCGTCGTCATGACGGGATGTCGTCGACGGAGGCTTGACTCACCTTCACCCGGGATCGCAGTGCCCAACTCCGCCATGGTGCTCGCACCCGTCCACGCCAGGATACCGCCGACGAGCCATACCACCAACGCGGCGCCGGGCGAGGGCACGTTCGTGTCAATGGAGCCTGGAGAAGTAAAGACACCGCTGCCGATGACGATGCTGATGACGATGGCGAACGCCTCGACGGCGCCGAGGCTGCGCGTGAAGGTGCCGGCCCCGCGTTCCTCGGCGACGAGCACGGGAGGGGCAGGCCCGTCGGTTCCGCCGTACTCCTCGTGAGTGTCAGCCAAGAGGGGCTGTTGGACCGCCTCTTCGGACTCGTTGGTTGACGGCATTGTTTCTTGTTGGCGATGCCGATTGGATGAGGATCCGGGGAAGATGTTGTGTGAGAGCGACTCGTGGAGCAGGGATGGCGCCATGAACTACGAGCCCAGCTTCATGGGGTAAAGGGATCCGAGCGTTGCGCAGTGACGTGCCCTGGAGCCGGAGCACTTACTTAAGCAGTGGTGAGCAGGTGCTTATCTTATCTTATCTAGATGGTGGATCCCCGCACCGACGCCTAAAACAAAAAAACATGCCACACTCCAAATGCCATACCACCCAACCATCCAATTCCCCAAAAAGCCATACTCCAATTGTTGCTTTGCCATACTTGACACTCTTTGCTTCGCTGCGTAGATTTTCGGCGTTGATGTACCCTGTTTGCCGGCGCCCCGTTCGTTATTCCCCACAAACTATTTGCAAGTTTCCAGACTGCCTCATAACTTGCAATCGTGTTACTTGGGACATGGGTCGCCTGTGCAATTGTTTGGCATCCGTCGTCTCACGAAGGCACGGGAGAGGATATGTTTCGCCTGGCCCGACTGTTTCGCCTCGCACGGCCGCTCCTGCGCAGCCTTTTAGCATACATCAATCCGCAAACGTTACACAGAGTCCAAATGCCAGAAGGCCCGTTTCGCCACTGAGGGGTGTTGGTTGTATGGCAAGTGTGGCAGACGAGCCGGACTGAGCGCTTCTATTTATCCCTGTGTCAGTCCCAGATCTTTGACCCATGACTTGGTTTGAGACCGCTTCAATGAGGGATGGGCCGTTCTGCGGGACGGGGCAGTCTTCCCCCTTGGGGAATAGCAAACCTACAAAATGTTGCTGCAACCGTTGTTCCGCGTCCGCGACGCTCTCGTGACATAATGCGACCAGTTCGTCCACGTTATCGGCGATGTGCCGGGACAACGCCTGCATCATGAGTAGGTTCGACTGACTAGCAATCACGCTAGGGGTGCTGCTGCCTGCCCTACCGCCTGACAAGCAGCTGGAGTTCGACAAACTTTGAATGCTGCCGAGCAGTCGGTTCACGTCCTCGTGGATCTGGTTTTACAAATTTGTATGTCGGTCCAGGTGGATCACGGAGTGATAAATGGGGCCCCCTTACCCTTTGAACAAGTTTGCCCGCCTTAATCTGGTCAAGGGATGACGGAATCGAGACATCTCCATTGATGACGCCGGTCGGTTGATGCGAGACGTTGGCGCGGCATCTGGCACTCCTGTTGAGACGATGTCGAAGTGTTGATCGATTGGTTTGACAGCATCAAGATCGTAGAGTGCCATGGGCTCTGGCCTTGCCGAGAAGAGTGTTTGAACGCTCGGCACAGAGAACAATTGAGTATTGATAAATGAAGATGGATGGATCGAGGAAGTAGAAGACATGGTGCGAGTCCGAGTCCGAGCGACTGACTCAGCATAAATATCGAAGGAAACGACCCTGCAAGACGTAACAGCTGTATCAGCATGACGTAGTAGCTGGCCCCAGATGCTCGTCTGCATCCAAAAAGTCGTGATTTTCCCGAATGATTGGCAGGGTCCAGACTTGAGGGTTTCAGGGACCACGTGGGGCTGCTTGAAACATACATGTCCGTTGGTGGAATCCCCCCCTCGCTTCAAGCGAAGTGGGCGTTTGAACAACAGCGCTGGCCGATTGCTCCAGGCCAAACACGAGGCTAGAATTATCGGCGAGGCGCACACAAAGGCAGGCCGAGACCCAGTCATACAGCAACGCTAGATATGCGAGTTGGAGAGAAGGCTTCCCCGTTGGTGGGCTAAGCGTCAGGACGACACCAGCGTTCCCTGGGGGAGGCTCTGGTCCGGGTAAGACTCTGACTTGGGTGGAATTGCGGAGGATCAGCGCTACTTCTCGGGAAGTTGACGCCGCGGCCCGACTGGACAGCCACCTCGCCTCCCAAGCCATCATGCGACTTCAATGTCGGACTCATTGGCAAATAGAAAAGGAACTAGTGCTGCTTGAAAAACATGACATTGGATTGGCCGGAACGCCACCTCCGGCGGACATGCTGAAATTGTGTTTCCCAGACTGCCGAACATCTTGCGTGTAGGACTTGGGAAAAAAGCGGTCAGCCCAGTCGGTTTAAAATCCCCGGCAGAGATAAGCGCGAAAGGGCGACTGTGTTGTGCGAATCAGTCGGCTATGGATTCCGGTGTCCAATCCAATATCCATCATCAATTCACGCCTTGGACAGGCAAAGGTGATGATATGCCTCATTGACTTGGAGAAACAAAACCATTGTACCTTTGTAAAGTGCAACCAGGCGGCAATGTCGGCTTCCGTAACTGGCAATCAACTTCATGCCGGCAGATGAGTTCTTATGCATTGAAAGTCTGACTGAGCAGGCAACCACTTGATACCCCGGGTCTGAGGCCTATTGAACCCCGCAGAACTTCGCAAGTGAGAACATTCCGTTGGCTTGCCGCTAGTTTGTTCCCCGCTGTGCTGCTTGTTAGGCAAGCGGCCAATGGTGGTCGCCGTCTGGGCTCGTTGCTGTCGTGGGCTACTCGTACTCGGATCCAGTGAGCAGTATTGGAACCGGCTAGTTGGCAGAACCTCGTTCGTGGCGGATGAAACTTCTGCGTGCCCTGGCCGAGTTGAGGATGATCAGATGAGTTGGTCGATTTCATTAATTGGACGAGGCGGCATACTCCATCTGCATTCAGGCTTTCAGTTCGGTACCTCGGGATACTACTGCTACGTGGCAGAGTATAAACATGAGTTCAAAGAGTCACTCTGGAATGACATTCACCTACACTCCGAGAAGTATTATCCAATGAAGCTTGCAAAATCTGCAAAGTCCTGAGGTCCGAAACCCGGTTCGTTCGAGATTGATGTCTTACACATCCCAGTACAAGGAAAAAATCATCTTCGGCTGTCCGTTACGCACTGTGATATCGGAGTCTCGCCTGCTTTTAGATCCCCAACTCCTCGGACGCCGACGCTAACCCGCAAGCAAATACTGGTATCATGTGTGGGATAGTACCCAGAATCGGAACCCGAGAAAGAAACGCCATCCATCCTTAATCAAACAAACACACGTTACTCTTATCACTCATGAAGTGTACGATGATGCCGAAGCTTTCTTGCTCCTGCTGCGTCCCTGCTTCCGCAGCCGCATGGCATGGATCAACCCGCACACGTTGCACAGGGTACAGGGACCGGCCGGGCCGCTGCGCCATTGCGGCGTGCGCCTCGCGTTGCAGCTGTGGCAGACGAGCTGGATCGAATTCTCCATCTCGGGGTGGCTCGCCCTGTTGCGCTCGATTATCCGGTGTTGGTGCCGCATCTTACGCGCCTGGCTGAGGTCCCGCATGGTGTTTTTTGCCTCCTTGTGCGACAGGGCGAGCAGCTCGCTCATGTCTCCCGTGATTTCTTGCGACAGACGTTGCACGTCAAGAAGCTTGGGGTTGCCGAGGACGATGTTCGGCAGGATGTGTCCACCGTCGGCCGCGGACAGGGTGGAGTATCGAAGCAGACCTTGGATGTTGTAGAGGAGACTATTCGCATCGCCATGCATCTAAGCATGTCTGTCAGTCACTGGGCGGCCCTGCACGCTACAGAAAGCGGGGCCACAAACCCGTTGGATAATCTCGCCTGCTTTCAGTTGGTTCAGGGACAAGGGGACCAAGGCGTCGGAAGGGCACCCCACGTCGCTCGAATGATGAGAGTGTCCAATGGGAACGAGGCCAGTCGTCCGAACAGGAATGACCAAGTCCGTTATGGTCCGGGCGGGATTTTGAAGTTCGGAGCAAGACATTCTGGTTAATTAAAGACTCGGCCGAGTGAGAAGAAGGAGAAAGTGGGTGGAAAATGGGGCAGTGCAAGAAGAGATGGGGACGATCAGTGCTAGGAAATGTGGTGTAGAGATCGAGAATTCTGTGAGCGATCGGGCTATGAGGGGATGGGGCCGCGAGTTAATAAAGGGAATCGAATCCAAAAAAGAGGGGTCATGCACGGGACTTGCACGGGACTCGGTGGCGTGAAGCTCAACAAGAACGACAAACACAACTTTGTACAGTAAGCAGAGTAAACTTCGACTAACATTATGACTGGCAAGTCTCCTCCGATTCGGTTAAGCTTCGGACCCCATCTATTTTCTGATTGGCTTAAGTAGGCTTGACTCTCCCAGACATCAGCTGGCAGATGTTTAGCTGGAGCTCAGTAAACACGGGGATGGGCTTAACAACCCCGCGCAGCCCGCTCGTAACTTGAATATAGCGGACAGCGGCCAATCAGTTATGTGGTCGGGATCGCGGGAGGGGTTTGGAAATGCTCATTTCTGGACGAAAGTGTTGTGAGTTAGGACGTAG
>JAIMZG010002207.1:0-14161 GCA_020466075.1 Colletotrichum coccodes
TCACGCGACCAAAAGCATCCTCTGCAAATTACACTCGGGCCTGGGGCCAGATTTCAAATTTGAGCTGTTGCCGCTTCACTCGCCGTTACTGGGGCAATCCCTGTTGGTTTCTTTTCCTCCGCTTATTGATATGCTTAAGTTCAGCGGGTATTCCTACCTGATCCGAGGTCAACCTTTAAAAATTTGGGGGTTTTACGGCAAGAGTCCCTCCGCATATCACGGTGTGCCAAAAATGGCTCAGAGAAGAGCCACCATATCATGTCACAATACCACAACTCAATAATTTGACAATCTCGGTTCTTCACGTCAGAGGCAAAACAAAAAAAAAAAAAAAAAAAAAGAGAAAAAACAACACTTGCTCGATGCAAGCTTATCTGACATCCAGGCGTTAGACCAACGGCTGCGCGGCATGGTATGAGGCTAATCATGCGTAGTCTTGGGCTGACTGGTTTGACAGCGGAGATGCATCGGCGTGCACGGGTTGGAGGGGTCGAAGGATCTCCGGTGACGGCTCCGCGGGAGTCGGTGCAAGTGCCGCTGATTGGTCGGGACTGCGAGGGACGGCCGATAAGGATCGAAGGCGGCTATCGGGATGGTGTCATCTCCAGCGAATGAAAATTCGGCCAACCTTTTTTCCCGCCGCATGATTGGGTCCGTCCGTCTTCGGGCTTTGCAGGGTGAAGGTAATTATCAATGCCAGCATGAACTCGCCTGACAGAGAGTTCTTATTAAGAAAGACATAGCGAAGTGGCCAACGATAGCGATATTTCATCTCTTTGCAGATGACACAGTCGTGAGAGTTGCCTCTTGTTCCTGACTCATTCCACTCGTTCTACTTCGACTCCCGTGGTTCTTCAAGCTCTCACTCTCACCATCGCAACTCCCCACTAAGACGAGTCTCTCAGGAGACAGGGGGTTCTAACACCATTTGAACAACATCTTCGAGGTTTGCACAGTTTCAAACATCGCACTTTTTTTCCAGAAGTGAACGGCCCGAGTCTCATCTCGCCCCCCGTCAAAATGGCCACATCAACATCCCTCCTCACAGCCCTCAACTGCAAGGGCAACACCCACCTCGTCATCGGCACAAATCCCTTGGCCGCCGCACGCTGCACACAGTCCCTCGCCGCCGGCGCCACCGCCATCCTCCTTGCCCCAGAAACCCCAGACCTGCATTACGGTCTCCAGAAGCGCATCGACGCCGGCGAGGTGGCGTGGCGCAAGAAATCTTTCGAGGACACCGACCTCTTCACCCTCGGCCGCGACGAGGTCGACAACGTCGTCGACGCCGTCTTCGTGACCTCCGGGCCCAGGGACCCCCTCGCCGCCCACATCTCCGCGCTGTGCAGGCGCAACCGCATCCCAGTGAACGTCGTCGATGCGCCGCAGCTGTGTTCGTTCTCGCTGCTGTCGACGCACACCGACGGGCCGTTGCAGATTGGCGTCACGACGAACGGGAGGGGCTGTAAGCTCGCGTCCCGCATCCGGCGCGAAGTCGCTGCCGCGCTGCCCACGGACCTCGGCGCCGCGTGCGCAAGGCTGGGTGACGTGCGACGGCGGATCCAGACCGAGGACCGCCTCTCGACGCAGCCCGACGAGGTCGACGACTCGTTTGATCAGACGGCGTCGTTTAACAAGCTCGTCACGGAGGCCGACCTCGACGCCGCCAAGAACAGGCGTATGCGCTGGCTGAGTCAGGTCTGCGAGTACTGGCCCCTGAGGCGGCTTGCGGCCATCAACGACGACGACGTCGACTCCGTGCTGAAGTCGTACTCGGCCAACCCGCTGCCAGAGACCGCGAGGCCGCCCGCCGCTGGTCTCGGCGGCGGCGCGAGGAGCCCGCAGCATCAGGGGAGGATCATTCTCGCTGGTAGCGGGCCAGGGCACCCTGACCTCCTGACGCGCGCGACGCACAAGGCGATTCAGACTGCAGACCTGATTCTTGCGGACAAGCTGGTGCCCGCGGGCGTCCTGGATCTCATCCCGCGGCGCACGCCGGTGAAGATTGCGCGCAAATTCCCTGGCAATGCAGACCAGGCGCAGGAGGAGCTCCACGAGCTCGCGCTCGCGGGCGCGAGGGAGGGGAAGACGGTCTTGAGGCTGAAGCAGGGCGACCCGTTCATTTACGGCCGCGGCGGAGAAGAGGTTGCGTACTTCAGGGAGCACGGCTTCGGTGACCGTGTCACCGTGTTGCCGGGCATCACGTCTTCTCTCAGCGCGCCGCTGTTTGCGGGCATCCCGCCCACGCAGCGCGACGTCGCCGACCAGGTCCTCGTCTGCACCGGCACGGGAAAGAAGGGCAAGCCGCCCACGCCGCCCGAGTTCGTCCCCAGCAGAACGGTCGTGTTCCTGATGGCCCTGCATCGCATTACCGGGCTGGTGCGGGAGTTGACGTGCTACCTGGAGACCGAGGAGGCTGAGACGGCAGAGTGCGAGGGCGAGGCGAAGCAGGCGCCGAAGCGGGCTCTATGGCCGCGGAACACGCCCTGCGCCGTCATCGAGAGGGCGAGCTGTCCCGACCAGAGGGTCATCCGGACGACGTTGGAGTACGTGGCCGAGGCGATCGAAACCGAGGGGAGCAGGCCGCCCGGACTCCTCGTTGTGGGCAGGGCGTGCGAGGCGTTGTACGACAGGGAGAAGGGGCGGGCGTGGGCTGTTGAGGATGGGTTCAAAGGATTTGATTTCGAGGAGCTTCCCGGGTTGTCGTGATGGTGTTTCTTTGGTGAGGGCGACGGGGTTCACGGGTGCATGGTCAAGACAAGGAGGAAAATAGCATTGCGAGGCGTCTGGTACGGTACAGTTGTTTTGGAGGAGAACGTTCCACACCAATATACCACGAGGTTATATCTTTCATCCCAAAAACGTTTCTCTTTCGTAGGTCGACTCTCTCGACATAGTATCGACCTGCTTGTTGGCCGAGCAGAAATATCTATTATTTGACTGCAACACAGATGGTCAACGTGAATAGTTTTCAAGCCGATGCCAAACTGGAAAGACATGTGGCTAGCCTCGCTCCTAAGCTAAGCGACGGCGTTACCGATTCTTCTGCTGAGTGACAATCTAGGACAAAGATGCGTAATTTGAAGAAGACTTTTTTGATTCTAAGACTTAGTCAGTCGTTTAATAGTTAATTTGCAAGAAACGAGGCAATAACAAGGGTCAGAGACAAATTGATGTGCTCCATAAGCTCATCACCGTCACACTCATGTAAAATCACGTTAACAACCAAGTAGGGTAGTAGTTATCTGGTTAAAGAAGTCCACCGGACTATTCCCCTCGTCTTAAATCTTTCTTCGCACCTGGCTGAAAGCAACAGAAAAACATAAATAAATCACGAAATCTTGATCTTTGAATAAAAGACACATTTAATTAGTTTATAAAAACGGAGTAGATAGGACCTGAATTAAACCAACAGAAATGCAGGAAGGTCATGTAGTGCCCAAATTTACGTCAAAACATATAGAAGATCTCGCGGGCTCCTGCAGCAAAGACATCAACTGTCGATTTATTTGTAACGGAGCCAAACTTTTCAAACTTGATGTAAATACATGGTTCCATGTCTCGTTGATCAGGTTGTGAGGGCGTATCCTCTAAACTAACAAGCAGCTGTGTTCACAACGTCATATTCCTGTTTGAAAACACAGAATTTGACGTTTTCATAACTTGATGAGAATCGACCATTGATCATTTCGACGAGATGTCGGTTTTGGTATTCAGTGACCTCTTGAGTCTCCTCTAGATCATTAGTAAGTACACAGAGTTGGAAACACTCTCTGGCCCAAGCTGACATCCTGAAATAGCCAACAGAGCGCCGTGTCATACACCTCGTTTTGTGACTTGGAATCCCTTTCCTGGCTGCCACGGCACTACGTACGCTTCTTTGCGTTAGGAAGGGAGAGTCTTGAGAAATAAATTAGTATCGGCTCGCACACCCCTTGAAGAGCCCTCGAGATAACCCATGAAAAGACTTTTGGTTTTTGTTGCGCGGTTTTAAGAAGAGCAACTTGACAGACATAGATCCCTCATCACCTTTCTCTTCCGAGTTAAAAACTGGAACGATGAACTTCTTAATGTAACTAGGAAAGGCAACTTACCTGGCCATTCTTGACTAATTTCCTAAACCGATGACTAGCAACTAACTTGATCAAAGTCGACATCCCCACGCCGAACTTGGTTGTAAAATGAAACACTCCTCTGCCCAGTGGGAGCCATTGGCCAAGCGGTTGTCGAGTGTGGTGGCGTTCTTCACATTCGGTTGAGTACAGTGTCTCCAAGATTTGAAAACGTTCAACGCAACGTTGATCGTGAGCCTCACTCAATGACCCAGAGGTTATCACATCCTAGCTCTCGACAAGTACAGTACTTGTGCGCATCTCAGGATGTATACCCCCCTGCATCACCAATCTAGGCGTCCAACATCATGGTCTGTTGTTGATGGTTTGGACAGTCTGAATTGTGTTCTTGGTCAAGTCCCTCATACAGAAGCCACTGAGTATGAGCATGCGGTTTCAATTCAAGGGGCTGGGATGCTGTCGAACTCGGAGCCTCGCAAAATGCTGTTTCTCGCAACGTCAATAAGTACGGCCTCTGAAATACACGCCTAAAAACACGTATTACTTGGGATTGGAAGAATGGGTTAGATCGCCTGTAATTATCTCGGAGGGATCCTGCCATAATCGTTCGCGCCTTTCTAACTGCCATAATAGCGTATTCAGAGGCTGCGAAGGGTGAGACAACATAAAAAACAGTAGGCGGTACAACTTCTCAGAAACTTTGTACTTTCCCAGCAACCTCGAGAAACTTAGCTTAGACCTCAGTCTGGTTCGTCGCACACAACAGCTCCCCGTTTCGATTTCTCCATTCTCCGATAACCAGAACGTGTTTAACATTCCCAACATTGGAATGTAGAATAACAGCCGCAATAGCATTCTGCCACCCAAGCATTCCCGGTGCAGTGCCATCGAAGTCTGCGAGATCGGCTTTGGCGCCAATCTGGATCACCCCCAAATCCGGCCTCCGGAGCGCCAAACCTCTAGATCTAGTGGCAAGAAGGAAGGCTTGATTGACAGACATGGGATTGTTGGCGGGGACTTTGAATTCACGCATCGCCGATGAAAGTCTCCAGCCGCGGACTGTTCGAAGCCAGATACAGGCCTGCGTCACTATATCACCGCTTGAAGCATACTGTGTTCCAACACTTAGAGAGGCTCTATCTTGCGCCACTGAGGGGAGGTAATTGTCGTTGCCTTGGTGAAGCTCAAACTCTGGTACTAGAGCGGTATAATGGCCGTGGGTCCGCAGAACAACGACATCGTTTGGCGTCAGCCTGTTAGAATGCACGAAGATGACGGGAAATGGCTTGCTCAGAAAGCCAATCTGTGCAATAAGAGAAGGACTGTTGTAGGAACCCAAGTTTCCGCCGTCGTAATGCGTTTCAAGCAAAGAAGTGTTCGATTCCCTGATAGTAAAACCAGACTGTCAGTGAATTCAGTCGCCTGAGAGGATGCATACCGTTGCTCACCTAGCGAGGTCAAGCACAGTACTAGTCAACTCAGTACTAAGCGTTGCAAATCCTTCATAAGCAATTCCCATACTGAGAAGGCTCTCTGCCACTCAAGGATCCGAGACAAATCGCCGGTAAACCCGTATCTGTTCTTCAACGGAGAACTCGTCATAAGTGCTCCAAATGTGATATGCCCAAAATGCTCGAATAACGCTATCGATGGAAGCACTGAGCTCAGCTTCGGCAATTGCCTCGGAGAATGGGTTGCTTCCATTATCCACAATGGTAGTCACACCAGAATTCTGAGCCTCACAGAGACCCATAAGCTGTGAATAACACATCACTTCAGGGTCGAATGCTTGTCGTGCCAATGCGGGGTTTGCCTAACGGAGAAGGTATTCGCTGATCGTGCTATCGGCACCAAGGCCTCGATATACCGTTTTCCAAATGTGTCTATGAGTGTCAAGGAATCCAGGAGAAATTATGTCGTTATCAGCAGAAACGCGATCGACATCTTCTGGGATTGAGGTAGCATCATTCCACGATGGGGTTTAAATAGCAGTGATTGAGCCGTTGGTAATCAAGACAGAAGCATTCCAAAGCACAACAGGAGATGATAATTCCTCGTCATATGAAATAACAGTGCCGCGTTCGAAAAGAATTGACCTGGCTCCAATGAGTGGCAAAGAAAACAGATGCCCACTTCGAAGATCGTCGTTGCAAGCATCGCCAGGAGGTGACTCAGAGAGTAACGATAAATGGTCATTGAATTGTGAGGAAAGCAGGTCTGAAAAAACTTAGTCGAAGAGAAAAAGAAAAAGCTGAGTAAACAGCGTCGAAAAGGAGTTGTATTTATACTCAGTATAAGGATGATTCCCAGTGTCTTTTTGAGATTAAGGACATCTCAAGATTCGGCGCCTTGCACTCCTAAGCTCCATAGAGAAGCTGTTTGCCAGCCTACATCATAGTCAGAGAATAATGGGCATCAGAAGTGGAAAGAGATACTACTCTTTGGCTTCAGCGGTGTCTGGCTCTGTGCGGCAGCAAAGGCTGTCTTGGCATGTGGGTCCTCGATTTAATACAATTAAGAAGCGATCGGTATCATGAAGGAGGTTGCGCTACATAACAGTACTAAAGAGGTACATAGCCATGCATGCTTCCACAGTAGTGCTTAACGGATCCATTCAGATCTGTCTATTATCTGCCTGATGAAGTCAATGTCTCTCTCATCTGACATATCCGAAAGATCAGGGATCAGTCATTGGAGCACCTAGTGACTGTAACTCCGAGTCGATGGTTCTCTTCCTCCGAGTCCGTGCCCGCGTAAAGATTCCGCCACGTCCTCGTGTAAGCATTATGGTTGCTTGGCGTGTAGTCAAGTGATGGCTACGTTAATTACGAAGTAGCCCTTGGCTCTAGCCATCCTAACGGTCGAAGGCAACGTTTACCTGACTTCTCAATGGAACTTTCAAGAAGGGCTCACGAAGTACTACACACTCATAGCCACGATAAGCGTATTGCTTTTCGATTCTTCGGCGAATGATACGGGAAAGAGACAGGTCATTAACGTAAAACCGCACAGAACCATGTTCGAAATAGCTTGAATAAAATCAACTCTTGGTCTCTAATTGGAGCGGTAGCTTGTGATGGTTAGGCATAGCTACAATAAAGATCGAGCATGTACCGAGTTCACAAGCCAAGTAAAGCATACTTAGCCCACCTCTATAAACGCACCCCATGTAAACAAGTTCCGCTTTTGTATACTCCCTGAAACTCTCATCGGGGATCTAGTACAAGAGAGTGTTTTTGGGCGCATCTGCAGCCGTTCATAAGATATCAAGAGGACGAACGACGTACAGACATGGTGATAGTCTGGGACCCGAAACACCAGTTCATCCGGGAAACGCAGGTACTTTTAGTGATTATCGTTAACTCGAGGCCTTCCAACGCCCGTTCGCATAAATTCTGCAACAACATCGTCTTTATGTTAGCTTAAGTTGGTTGATGCGTAATAACCTTTCCGCAGAAACCATATCCCTGTGCTGTGTCTCAGACGCCTCAAGAAGCATGTCATTTGTTAGCCACTTTGACACTTGGGAAGAGTATGTTGATCTTTAGCTCACCATGACCAGGCTTCGGCGAATATATTATATGCTCAACTATCAAAGTGGTGTCTCAATCGACAGTAGAAGGAGGCGGTGCACTCCAAACCTCCAGGAAAGCCATAGCGAAGACGATTCAAATACTCCAAAGTTTTATTTATTGCCCAGCTGTTGCAACGAGTAGAAGAACTTGAACCAAAAGACATATCTCGACATTATACTTTATGCTGGAGCTATCCGGACATGCTGGAGCAGCCCGTTGCAGTCTGCACTGGCTCCTACTAAACAATCGACTCGCGGGATTAAGACCCGGCCCCTTCTTTGCCTGGGACATAGGCTATGTAGTATATTACATTCAGTATGCCCAAGAATCGGGTCATGAGGTACGCGGCCAACATATCACTGCCAAGCCTGAGTTGTCGAAGCCGATCATTGCCGGCTACCATCCAAACTTCTTCGAACTTGTCAACTTGAACTATACAGCCATGAAACAGTAGACTCTCTTGTGCAGTAGCGAAATAATTAGACAAAAACAGAGCTGTTAGGTTACCCAGACTCAGATGGACTCAACAGAAATCTTGCCGAAATAAATAGTTCAATGCCAAGAGCACTTGAGTACAAGACTCGATATCTTATCAGGTAGGCGTCAACGACTGTCGGAAGCCGTGAGTTCAAGGTTCACGTCATGGCGTCGAACAGGGGCTTGTTGCCTTTTTAGAATTTAGCAGCCAGGTTGAATGTTTGAAAAATGAACAGGTGCGAAGATATATAATTCAGAGAAACTCGTAAATTGAGACAAACGATTGCTCTCTATACGGAACTATATTTTATAGTTGACTAAAACCCTGGGCCTAGTTTTATGGGATATTTAATTTGCCAGATCTCGCTTTGAGCTGGGAATCTCTACCACCAACCCAAGAAGTTTTTTTTCTTTTCTTTTTGCTCCGTTTGTTGCATAACCGGTAAGCAGACGCCAAGGTTTCCAGGGTCAAACGCTGGTTGGTGCTTAGCCCCTCAACCCACCTCCTTCATTTTGACACATCTCTCTCCCAACAACTCCCAACAAGGTTCATTCGAGCAAATTCAAGACCTCAAGATGAAACACGAGAAACGGCCTGGTCAAGCGCTATCGTTTCTTGAGCTACCGGTAGAGATTCAAGCCCAAATTTTACAGCAACTAGTCTCCTCGCATCACAAGTCGATTCTGGCGGTCCTCTTAACATGCAAGCACCTCTATCAGATTGCTTTGCCTCTGTCGGTTCATACGTACGAAAATGTTTTTTTAAGGAAACCGAGCCAATACGCGCAGAAGCGCAGCCGCAACCTTGACTTCTTACGTTATATCACTATCACCAAGCCCGAACTTGCGCATAACGTGCGATGCATAAGCATCATGCACGTTTCCACCAGCCTTATTTACAGACTCGCCCCTGCCAACAAGCGGCCGCTTGGACCCAGCAGCGATGAGACAACTATTTACACGGATTTGATAGATGCGTCAGGTCTATCAAACCAAGTCGAGGCTTGGGAATCTGTCAGGGAAGAGTGGCTGCAGGGTTTGGCCGACGGCTTGGTAGAGCAGCAGATCGGTCTTTTACTACTCGCATGCCCGAGAGTCGAAATACTCAAGCTTGGAACCCCATTGTCGCCCCGACTACTGCCACGCCTCATCAGGGCCGCAGCAGACCACGCATTTTTCTCTAACCTTGGGCGAGCTTCCGGGACAGATCGTCCACTGCTTGACAGTCTGCGAGAGTATTTCGGCGAGCCAGAAAGCCCAAAGAGCTTGTTCCATTTCTTCAACATTGGAAAAGAATTCCTGCAACTGCCACGACTAAGGTCCTTTACATGCACTAGCTTGTCCAACAGTGGTCCGAACGGGCACCTGTTCGACGAAGAGGCTAATCCACCAGGATCTTCAAATGTTCAGCATTTAACACTACTCGACGCCAACATCACGGCAGAGGGTCTGAGAACTCTTATCGGTGCTTGCAGAGAACTAGAATCGTTCCATTGGACTCCGGGAGACAGCACATTCTCCGATATGCAGATTAAGCTGCCGGATATTGCCCAGGCCTTGCTGCCTCACCGAGAGACTCTTCAACACCTGCATATCGATTACCAAGGCCGCTGGAGAGATTTGGACTGGTATTTTAAGCGGGAAAACTTCTTCGTTGGCGCATTCTTGAAGGAGATGGTCTCGCTGAAAACCTTGTGTATTGGCATGGAGGCCTTCATGGGCTTCACAGACCTATGGACGATACCTGACTGGCGAAACCGAACCTCTCAAGAAGAGAAGCTCTCGGAGATAGCAAAAGTACCTCGACTTTTCAACCATATTCCTGCTAGCCTCGAATGCCTCGAGCTTCGATGCTGTACCCTGGAAATTTTGCCTCATGTTCAGGAGGTCTTGGACCTACTTCAGACGCAACAGAGATTTGCAAGGCTGCGCAAGATCCGCCTGCATTTCAGTTCAAATGTTGTAGATTCCAGTGAAGTGGATTTTGATTACGATGCTACACGGATTGATCTAGGTCATGCATTATAACTCTGCAACAGAAGATACCTCGGCGGTAGTTTAGAAAGCCTTTCATCCCATTGAACTCCTTTGCTTGCTTCAAACCAGTTCTTCTCATTTATAGGGCTTTCGGGCGCATATAGGCTACCAGCAAAATGTCATTCGCATTCGCTGCCGAATACAGCACATATGTGATTCCGCCAACATATCGACATTGTGTAACAGTTGATACCGTAAGCACGGAAGCAAGCCGAATTTCTTCCTGACAATAATACAGAACAATTGTACAGGTTTGGTGTCACTCTTTCTCCGGAGAGGAGGGTTTGCAAGTCCGACTTCACTGTGAGGCTACCAAACAAGATCAGAGCCCAGCGGATCAAACACAAATTACTTCATTACGGTGAATCTGGTGTATCAATTGTCAGGGGCTTCTGGTTTGGTGGGTAGCCGCCAGAACAGTTGTGTGTTATTCCATGTGTGTTTGCTGGGCGAATAGAGCAGACTCTAGAGTTCTTTGGGGGCGCAGGCAAGCTGAACTACGCGGGAGAGCCGCAAACCGCAAAGCTATTCCGCGAATCGATCTGGCGGGTATAACGGCGTTCTTTATCGCATCACGGCTAAACTGACAAAATTCAGTGTGAACCACTGTTAGGTCTTTAAGAGGTTAGAAGACGGTGAATGTATCTCTAAACTCTGCGAAATCTAGACATAAAAGGCTAGGGCGCTGAGAGCCAGATGATGAAAAAATGTCATGTATCCCAGTGATGCTTCATGTAGGATGCGGCTTGTCACCAGGTGATGCTACAGAACGTGCATCACAATGAACTCAATTACAATAAAGCAAACATTAGCAACCGACAGTCACTGGTCATACGCATGAATACCCACAATTCTTGATTCGAAGTGTCTGACAGATCGAGGCGTTCAGCCGCCGCTTGATCTGTGTACACGCGGGTTTCAAATCTTTTCGTCATGCCAAAGTATGATATTCTCAAGCCCAGGCGAATCAGAAGTCGGGAGTTTCTCAAAACGCGGTTATCTAATCCGTCAAGTATGAGGGAATGGATTAATTTTCTGATGCACAGCTGATGAATGAGCATGTCATCGAGCCATGAGGTGTCACAAAAGCTCTCTTATTCCATGCATAAGACATAGTACAACCGTGGGCGATCAAAGACTTGGTAGCATGGCTTATATCAAGGATGGATCTTAAGAAGTGAAATGATCTTTAAAAGAAATAAATAAATAAATAAAAATGAAAGGAAAGACCTGCCACAAGTAAATAACACTAGTTCATTATGACTAAGGAAAACTAATGGAAGCCAGTGATACTTCAGATATTAAACGTGCGGCTGCCGGCAGTGCTTAATTCAGAATTATTTATACTTTTTGAACCTTCATCTACATGCAAGCCAGTCTGTTGTTAAGACTGGTCTATCACATCGGATGGGGAAATATCCACAAACCACTTTCGACAGGACGAGACGGACAAACTGAGTTAAACACAAAGACAGCAAATTAGAACCTTATAACATGTTGGTCTCGATACCTAGAGCGCTATATACTGTTGTAGCTGGTAGTTCGAGACCTGCCCGATGGCCGAAATTTCCATAAGTTCTATGGCATGTGTAGTGCGGATTGCAACAAAGGAGAAAAGGGCGGCCCAGACGACTCCTGTGTTCATTTCTTACGGCTTCAGTGTAAATTAAGTCAGATGCTCTGCGATTCTGCGGCTCCCGGCTGCCCACTTCTTCAACTTACATTACTCGGAATACGAGTTTGATGGAAGTTAAAATGAACAAATTGGTTGGATCAAAATGCAAGATTCTCCATCCCAAGTATGACCCTTGTATAAGCAAGGCCTCTCAGTCCGACGACCCGACACCTGTCTGAATTTTCTTAGCGGAAATACAGATCTCATGCAACTGGACCAAACTTAAATCTTTAGGCCCCGATGATAATTAGAGGGCTACGCGGCCCCAGATTTATGCCATGGCATTTCCTTTCCCTCAAGTTAACTGCGCGGTAAGGCGTCAAAGGCCTGACCACGATGGTTTCCTGGGCATATCTTGCCTCTTCCTCAAACGTAATCAGATGGCTCAAATGGAACGTGGGACAACAAGTTTTGAGCCGCCATTTCAAGATCCTCGTCACTGGACTCTGCTTCAGTATCATTACAATTATTACATTTACTAAGGCGTCATCTCACCCTTACGTTGCTTCTGTGTCGAACCGTTTCGAGGATAAGATGCGGGGTGAAAAGGATGACAACATACCAAATCAAGTTCATTTTATCTGGGCTCTCAACGAAACCAGCAACGATCTCATCTTCACATTCGAACAATACTTGTCCGTATACTCAGCTTGGTACTATTGGAAACCGTCCACCATCTACCTGCATACGAATGCCGACGAATCGGCGATCGCGCGTGCCCGAGACGGAGTCTTGAGCAAATGGGCTATGCGTATCCTCTCAATGCCGGGCATAAGAGTGAATCGAGTCGATATGCCTAACAGAACGAAACACAACGTCCAGTTCCGCTTTAAAGAACACATTTCGGACTTTGCAAGGGTCAAAGCGGTCCACGACTTCGGGGGCGTATATATTGACTTCGATGTACAGCCCTTGCGAGACATTGCAGTACTTCGAAAAAGCGGATTCAACGCCATTAGCGGCCGGCAAAGAGACAACAACTTGAACAGTGGTTCTTTCATGTCCACCAAGGGCGGTAAAATGGTCACGATGTGGATGGAAATGATGCACGAGGTCTACGATGGCGGATGGACTACACACAGTAACGATGCTGTTACAGCCGTTGCGCATCATTTGGTTCCTGAACCCGGCGAGATGCTTATCATGGACCGTGAGGCGTTTGCGCCTGTAGGCTGGGATTTTGGCGATGCTGCCGAATTGTTTGGTCTTCACAACGAAACATCCCCTTTGGAACATCTCGTATCAGGACAGCCTCTGCCCTCTTACGACGACAATCCCCCAGATTGGGCCCGGGACTTTTCTGCATCATATCTCCTGCACAGCTTTACCCCGGACTGGAGTCTCCATCCGGTGGAAGGAGTCAGCGGAATTACACCAGCCTATGTGCTGAGAAGACAGAGCAACTTCGCCTATGCCACATATCCAATTGTGAGGGATATGTATCATAGAGGGCTCGTGACGCTTGAAGACAAGGAGCAGTGAGCGATAGATATATCTGAGCTGTTTTCTTTTTTGCACAAGAATTATACTGTTATCCTGTTGTACATAGAGGTAGCTAGTGATTATTGGTTTGATAGGAGCTACATGCATAACGTCCTACGGTATGCCGAGCAGCCAGATGTGATGTGTTGCATGCATTCCAGCATAAACGTAGATGCAAGCTGAGCCAATGACGGATGTTTTAGGACACAAGGTATGAATAGGAGATCGGAAGTTAGAAATTTAGCATTCGAATTGCATTGTCAGAGGTTACGCTTAGCAAGGGCATTTCTTCTAGAAGCTCGGCTGAGAGCCATCCTGGCGTTCTGATAACTTCGTTCCATCACGGCCACCAAGAAAGACCACCTCAAGAGTTCTCCAGTCTACAAAAATACCACCTTCTCGCAAAGGAGCACTTAGCGTGCAGACGATCTCCACGGGCTCGCGGATCGCGGCTTAAACTCATAACATGTTAAGGTTGGCAGCCTAGCTGGAGCCCAATGATTCAACCTATTGGCGGTTAGATTTGGGTTAGCAACGGCTGTAATGCAAGATGTGGTTCCCTTCTCCGCTGCGGCCAAAAAAACAACAACGAAAAAGCAAAAGGGGACACCAAGGAGGTCATTGTTAACCTGACCATTGGGGGGGGGGGATTAGGTGACCGAATAACCTCGACACCAAGACCTGGCAGCAATACGAGAAGATCGTCGCAAACCCACCCTTGCTCTTGACCGCCCGATCAACGGCTTACAAGCGCAAGGACGTTGCAATCTGTTCTAGCGGTTTGTTTGTGCGCCCTTTTACGACTCAGAGCACTGTCACTTCCCTTGCCATTTTCATTTCGT
>JAIMZG010002210.1:0-19502 GCA_020466075.1 Colletotrichum coccodes
TTGGCCTCGGACTCTCTTTGAAGATAAAGTAGGCAAAGTCAGTGTCAATATCTCCTGCCTTCTCGGGCTCAGACGCCTTGGCAGCTTCTATTTTGATCAGTTTCAAGTTACGGACCAGTAGGTGAGCTGCAGAAAACCTCTGCAGTAATACGCACATACCGGCTCGGCCGCTTAGCGGCATAGCGGCAGCCTGGGCCGCGAGGAAGCTGAGGAGCAGGGCCTTAGTTACGGACATTGCGTGAAAAGTAGAATTCTGGAAACTGAGGATGAAGCTGTAAGATGAAGCTCGCAGCCGGTGCAGTTGTGTGAAACAGGAATAGGATATGAGGAAGACGTATCACGACTTTATAATTGGCTTTGGTAATACCCGAGAGAAGCGGTCTTGGGGGCCGTGGAACGCTTTATCAGCCAAGAAACCGCCTACCGTTTGCCGTTGGTTTATTTCAAGGCGTCGCCGGTCTTCAAGATGAAGACTAGTGTAGCTTGAATGGAGATGCAAGTATCGCGCTTGAAAGGATTTCCATGCTTCAATACTGCTCAAGCTTCGCCGCTACCCTGATGTGCGGTGATCACCGTTGTTGAATTGTTCGGGGGCCCTGGTAGAGGTAGTTTCCCTCGAGTTCGACTGTAGGTGGCGATACGCGTGCCTCGTAAGCTGTTCCGACGGACACTTTATCAGTAGGGATTATGACGCTCGTCACGCAACATGGACCTGCCCTACGTCGCTTAGGTCCCACTTTGTACTAAGTAATAATTCTCTTTGGATCTCTCAGGCCTGGAACAAAGTTCGACTCGCGTACAAACACTTTCTTGTTGATTTCCATGGCGTTGCAAGTGGACGCATGAAGAAGCGCCTGAGTTTGGAAGGTGGATGAAAATGATGCAGCCAAGTAAAGGCAAACTTAGAACACGGTCGGCCCTCGTGTAGAACTGACCGGTCAATGCACAGAAGTCGCCGGTTATATTTGTGATTTCTAACCAAGCCACGCTGTGTCCCCCATCACATCGATCGAGATCCTCCATTGCATTTTGGCGCGATGCCCAGCGATGTCCATAACTGTAAGCTTGATCTTGTCACTCAATGCCTTCGTTTCCTCTTTCCTTCAAATGCTTTTTGTCCGTGGCATTTCAGCTGCATTCTAGTTACGCTTTTCTTTTGTCTTTTTCCTCTTTTTGTTTGCTCGTTGTTTTACGATCAACAAAACTATCTAGTGTATGGGTCGGGCGCACTCGAACTGCACTGATTCCTGGCCGCCCTCCGTGTCAACTCCCTTGATCTGCGTACTTGGTTACTACTCGTCCATTATAAATCCAAGCGACACGCAGTAACTCGCAATGGTTGGGCTGTACGTCTTAGGAAATCTTTTTAAACAAGTATCATTGAAACAAAAGTTTCCCTTTTGATCGCAGTGATGAAAAGTGACTGTGAAATGTCACCGAGTTCAATTCATTGGCTCGACTCACAAGCTTAACACCTTCCTTATCGTATTCCTTACCGAACCGTAGCAGCCCCCCAAACCTCGTTCGCTGGTCAAGCATTATGGAGATGCTCCCTGCACCTTAAGAATGCCGTATCGGGTTCGGGCACGCTCACAGGTCTGGAGTCAAATTTGATCTTAGGTTACCTATCTCAAGGTATAAGGATGTATTCTTCTACAGAGCGAACATTCTATATGCTGCTTGGAAACCTGTCAAGGCAGATTCGTAAGCCAGAAACCAGGAGTTGTTTGCCAGCAGCGATGGTCGCAACCTTCTCTCAGCGCTCTGGCGTAGCTCGAGCTTCCCAGATTGCTATCGTTACCAGATCAAGACAATAATCAACATGCTTTCCCCGTATCACTTTCTGATGTCTCTTCTGTGGATGGCAGACGAGAAGACTTCCCAATTGGCGAATCGTGCGGGACAAGCTCTCTATGATTCCGCTCAATGCGCTCGGGTCATTGGAAGGCACACCTGCTGGCTATGAGGACTGATGCATTGGATGATAAAGGCGGGGGGAATAGAAATTCAGGCAAAGAATTGAAAGCAGTAGCTTCTATGCGTGTGATAATATGTACGGAAACTCAAACCTCCCACTTTGCCAAATACCAGTTGAGGTCCTGGACAACCCAGGAACTTGCGTCTCCCTTAGCCTTGGCAGCACGTATGTTCTTCTGAGTCCCAATGCATGCTTTCTCGACGGTGCTAAGCAGGCCTGTTGGTCCAGAACTGTAAACCCATGCGTGGCCATTGCAAGATGGTACCGATGGTTGGCCGAGCAGCGCGTGTTGGAGATATGCTGTCGGGTCCACTCGTCCGCTTTCTGAACTGACATGTGCGATGGTCGTGAGGTTCGACATCGAAGTCGCAGTCTGCTCCAGCTCTGTCCATTCCCTGATCGCCGCAGCTTCTCTCTGCCGCACGGTCCAGATGAGAGTGAATGACGTGTTGAGAGGACACGACTGCAGCCACCAGTGTGCGAGACTGCAAGCGCCGGTGATGCCGGTCCCCCCTACAATGCAAACGATATGGGAGGCCGTTTCGAAGCCAGTCTCGCCAACACCGTACGGACCCTCAACTCTTAGGTCTATGGGCAGACTCATCGTGGGGTTAGAGACAAGCGAAGCCAGTTTCCAGGTCCATTCCTTGTCGAGTCTCTTCTGAGACTTACCAGTCGCCGGCTGTAAAAGGAATACGGGACCAGATTGGAGGGAACTCGGAACCGCCGCGGTGAAGGCGTGGTTCTGGAGCTTGCTGATGGTCGGTATGTTGAGGTAGTAGTACAGGAGAGGTTGGCAAGGTGCTTTACCCTTCTCTGCCAAGCTAATACTAGTGCCGTAAGAGCTACCCTTTGAGGTCGCTGGTGACAAGGTCATTCTGATCCACCCGTTCTCGGCGTTTTCTAGAGTTGCACTCGTCTCTGAGAGAAAACCGCCGGTTTCTCCTACGAACAGCCGGCATGCCCAGTCCGCCAACCATAGAAACAGGCCAGGTAAAAGGAGGTAGAAGTCGGTGCTGGCGTGAATGCTGGCTCCAATGAAGATAATGAGACCAAAGACAACGTGATTGTAGTAGAAAAAGTTGTAGTGGTTTCTGCGGATCCATGGAACTGACGTGATGATTATTAACCAGACAGGTAAGAGCGCAGCGATTCCGATGTAAGTGGTCAAGGTGAACCATTCGCTCCGCTGTTTGCTCTCCGAAAGTGTCATTGCCGGGTTGCCCGTCGCGAACGCTTCTTCTTTCGCCTCGTCTCCCTCGCTGCTGGAGTCGGTTGCATAAAGCTTTAAGAGTCAGGATGGCCCATACAACGCTGTTTGTGACGCTAAGTGTACTTACAATGTAGGTGACTCCATGGGCAGTTGCCGCTGCTGAAAAGAGATATGCAATCAACTTATGGGCAAATAAGAGTGAACTCTGATGCAACGAGAACGCCCTGCCAACCAGACTGTTTCTCGACACAGGAACAACCAAGAGCCCCAATAAGATGTCGGCGTAATGCCCCGTGATGCCCGTGATGGTGAGCCTAATCTTGGCACTGATCCAGTGGAGAGGGTCCGCTCTGAGGCCCCAGAACTCCCATTGTGCCGGGAACCAGACAGCAGTTGTCGAGGCGGTGACTCCGACGATCCAGATACAAGCTAGCAACCCACCAACTGTTACACGTTTGCCTACGAGTGGCACTTCATGCAGCAGATGATGGTTGCTTACCGCTCGGACCCCAGGGAGGTATGCCCGGAGAAGGAGGAAGCAGCCAAAACCAGCAAGAAGAGCATAGTAGATGACGAGATGTAGTTTGGTTTCAAAGTCGAAGTAATCCTCGGAGCAAAAAGTAGCGTAACATGGTGCAAAAGTAAGGGCAATGGCTGCTGCTGTCGAAAAAGTGAACGTGAGAAGCAGTCCAACTATGTACAATGATTGTCTCATGGCTGGAAAGGGTTGATAATTGTGAACTGGTTACTCAACAAGGGATGAAAAGGGTTCAAGGTCAAGGGACGTAAGAATTCTGTGCTCTTTTCTTGTCTCTAAAACCAACAACTACTTCGAATATATAAACTACATGAAAGGCGAATACTACATGCTGTAAACACCGGCCTATGAAACTCTTATTGATTACATACGACTTGGCGTTCGTCTGCGCCGCAATCGATCATTCATTGAGGTAGCGCAAAGTAAGGCGTTTCTCTGGTTTTATAACGCCAAGACAACGCAGAACTAAATTAGAACGTACTAACAGCGACCCTTTACTATGTCGGAACATGGCACTAAACGCCGACGGAGTTTTGAGTAAGATCCGTGGTCCAGCGGATTGTTTCCGTTACTCGCCGATCGAGATCACCTGACTTTAATGTACGTCAAGCTTCGAACTCGTATTTTCATCTTTGATCGTCAATTACATGAGATAATCATAGTTTCCATTTAGTTTTCCAATCCAATTCAGCTGTCCTGCTCCACGGCCATCGTTTTCGGAACCACTGGTGCAACCACGTTTCCAGTAAGATGAAGCTGAAAGACTTACTGATTTCTTGCCTATGGGATTCAAGTATAATTTATCTAGGCCGTCATAGTGCACCATTCGCTGTCAAATTCAATTTATGTCTAAACAATGAGGTATCCTCCGACAACGACAACAGAAGTATTGTCCATTTCCACTCCAGTCGCTGCTCCAGGCGCGTATAGCCAATCAAATGGCTAAATACTGGTGTTCACGTCATTCTATTTACTTTTTATCCGTGTTAAACTACCCAACCATCACGCGTGAGAAGTGAAATACCTTTAAATTGATTCGCGTGCAGTCGTGAGGCTTACATGCATGCTGAGCAAGAGTTGGCCCCTACCAGATCAGGTGAGCACAGCCACAACGCCTGCCCGTATGATGCACCGCCGCCGCCGAAGCGAGGCTGCAGCGTCTGGCGGCTGACTTCGATCCACAACACACTCACAACTCGATTCTTTTCATCTATGCCCCATCTTCACCGTCACCTTAGCTGTAGATGGTCAACTTTTTTCAGGCCATCTGGAGTAATTAGCACATCATGCAGCCGGAGTTCTCACCGGAAGATTAGCGATACCTGTCGTTGAATATGGCGAAGCAGCGGCATTTGTAAATCCCCAACATCCAATATCAGGATGGTTAATCACCACAAGCCCAAAAGACATCTCCGAAAAGAAGCTGTACGCCAGACAGACTTTAACATGGCGCAGATCTAGCTCCTTGGAATCAGTCAACGGGGCAAGATGATGGCAGGTATTCCTTTCTTGGCAACAGGTCCTCGCAACAGCCTCGGAGCTTAGGAAGTACCTTTCAGAGTGGCTGTTAAAATTTAAGCCTTTATTTAACGCAACCCCTTCGCGAGGGCACCTTAGCATTGTGGTCTGGTTAATTCGCACCTGGCTCTGACACCTCCAATTTTGGTGACCCTGGTAATGTTCCGGCCAAGAGTCTAGACTACGCAGAATTCTTTGACATCGACATATTTCATGAACCAGACGAAAGTGATTTTGATCTCGCATGTTTTAACTCCATAGCGACTTCAGCCAGTCCCATGCCTTCTTCAGTAGGCACCTCTCAGATGACTTCAGATACTCTCCAACACATCGAGACATTATTTGTCTCTTCGTCTACTGAACAACCCAATTCAGCTACGCCCATTGCATACACTGTTTCGAGTGACATACCTTATGATACTTGCTTTGGTATGATAGGTAAATCTTAGATGGGGCCATGAAACGAAACTTGCTAAAGGTCCACCAGATCGTCTTTGACGACCTACAAGTACGAAAATAGACAGTCGCCGACAAAGGCGCCAGTAAAATTGAAATCGAAATATGCGGTGGTTTGGTTGTGCTGAGGAACGCAAGCTCAAAGGATTGTTGTGGCCCCGTCGACCAAAAACGCTCCAATATGATCATCGAACTGCTCAGCGACCATAACATAAAGCTGTTTGCAACACTTCGGCCTCCTAATGTGTTTTCGATCCTATTATACAGGCATGAACTGGATGGAAACGATATCGGCAAATTTTTGCTTGGCCGTGACTACTCCCTGCAGCAACCTGACTCTCACGATATACATGCAGATTATCGCAACCCACAGTTGCTTGTTCGCCCCGGTTCAAAACAGCAACCTGTGTCGGCAATTGAGCAGTTGCAAACCAACCCAACAAAGCCCAAGATTCTAGCAAGAAGTCGGTGGTTACAGACCTTGTTGACTCCGCCATGGGGCCTGACAACTTCACAAGGGTATCAGTCAGTAATGCGTTGCGATCCGACTTGAAACCGTGAATAGCCTTCCCTCACACCCAGCCCACATGGCTGCGACTAACGACTACAGACATCAAATCAAAGCACTATCGATGATGATCGAGAAAGAGTCTGAAATTATCTGCGACCATGAGTTTCAGCCATTGTGGATTGAAATTTCACATCCGGACTCGTCGAACCCAAGGTATAAATTCAACTGCAAGGATCGACCTGAGAAGCGTAAGCTCAAAGCGGGTACCATATTCAAGGATACTGTGACGAACCGACTTTCTCATCGAAGACCAAGGTTGTGTCTAGACAGCCTCCTTACAGACGCAAGACAGCCATTACCTACTCTGTGGGTGGCTTATGCATATCTAAATGATATCTGACACATACCCTACTGGCAAGATCAGATCGAGAAATAGGCATATACCGTTTGTGTTATCCACCTTTCTGGGAGGCTAACTGTCAAGACATCTCAAAGCAGGGTCCATCTCTGCCTTGGTCTATCATGGACCTGGAAGAAGCAGACCAGACCACTTAATCTCTGCCCAAACCATTGTCTTGACTACCTACGAGACTCTGCGAGCGGACTTTATTGCAAGCTCTCAAGGAAGGGAGACATGTGTCTTAACTCGGACTCACTGGCTCAGAGTGGTTCTCGACGAAGGTGACTCATGCCGAACGTTGCTTCGGAGCTTCTCATTCTCAACACGGTAAAATTGCTTACTTCGTTGCAGCGCACATTTTCAGAAACTGCTCGTCTAAGGCTTTCAAAGCCACCTGTGCGCTGAAGGCTACGCATCGTTGGTGCGTAACTGGCACGTCAATTCAAAACGCTATAGAGGGCCTCGGTGCCCTTGTCACATTTTTGCGAATCGATCCATTCAACAACACACATCACTTCAAGGAGACTTTCGTGGATCCAATGAATCAGGGAGATGCTTCCGGCTGGGAAAGCTTCCGAAACCTGGTCCGCGCCATATCCCTTCGCAGGACCGAAGTCTCTCTTGGCGGTGAGATTTACGTTCCACCAAAATAACAGGTTGTAGTGCAAATGAACCTCGATAGAGACGAAAGACAGCTGTATGGTCTTGTCAAGTGAGGCTTTGTTTCGGCAGTGAAGTCGGGACAACTCTTCAAAAGCTCTTTTCAACTCCTGAGACTTTGATAAATCTGGAACCATGGCTGAGATCTCCTCCCTCCAGCGCTTAAGCATTGGATTGAAGGTGCTTCTGTTTTCTTCAATATTCCAGTTCTCTGTCTCAAAATTGCGAGGCACGTAACTCTGCCATCACTGACTAAAGATTTACTTATTAAATTCTTCCCTATTTCCACCAAATATGTCCGTCATGTCTACGTACAGATTTTGGTGGAACAGCCAACCGAATCATTAAAAACGCTTGCCTTCTATGCGACTTCATCGCCATCAATGAAGCCGTCGGTAACGGGAGAGAACCATCTCGTTTGCCGCAGGTGAATTCATTGTACAAGCCTTCGTCAAAGGCCAATGCTTGACCTCATCGGCAAGGTATTGTCACTCAGAGGAATTGCACTCCAACGGCTTGATAGCACCCGAAACTTATCACAAGGACGCCAGGCGATCAAAAATTTCGGCTGAATCCATCTTGCAGAGTGCTTCTAGCCTTGATTGGAGCCGCCGGTGTAGGGTAAGACAAGCTACTACTCGAGGCATGCAAAGGATCAAGCTATCCCTGAAAGATAAAGATAGACTTGATCTCACAATGGCTTCGACATTGTATATTATTGAACCCTGGTGGAATCCTTTGTTTGAGCGCCAAGCAATCAACTGCATTCATCGACTGGGCCAAACCCGGCAGGTAGTTTGTTTCTGCTATGTTGTTGCTGTGTAAGACTCAGTCGAAGCGGTTATGTTTCTGAACCTAGTATGTAGACCTTTTTAAGGATTGCTAATACTCTTAGATCGGTATATCTGACGCGTGCGAGACTTGAAGTTTAATAGATTTACTACCTCTTTGGAGGAGAATTACTTGGATCTAATAGATACACTTGAGGGTCTGGTTGAGGTAACCTGTCTTTGTTTTACTACGTCTTATGAGTAATCAATTCTAACATGGCTTGGATACAGGGATTAAAAGGTCAATTAAGATAGAGCAGTGGCTGAGAAAAGACTGTTCGGCCTGACGATAGCCAACTAATCATCCCGATTCAACATAACTTACGCATGTTATTCTGTAAAAGCCCAAGTCGCAAACCATTAATCCTAAGTTATCTATCTGCTCTTTCTTGTCTATGACAGGTCGATGTTACCTTATAACTATAAAATTGTTTGTATGCGGAGTTGCTTGAAGATTTGCTGGTTAACGATTAAATAAAATAGAGTCTGTCGCTAGTATTTGTTGTCCTTTGCTCGTTTACATCCAATGTTTCTACTTCATGAATCTTTCAGAAACTGCATTGCCCTGACTTGCAAACTTGGGGGGCCCTATTAGACACTTAAACTGAACGCCATGGCAGCATTATGTTCCCCTGTGACTAACTACTGACTCTTGCTTGGTGCTGGTATAGTCTTTTTTGTATAACATTTATCGTCCTCTTTTCAAGTTCTGGTTGCCTTCAATGTCTTTGCCACGCTGCATCCTTCCGACTAAGGCATCCAAAGTGCCCCTATAGTATGCCTCAAGGAACCGCGCTCCTTTTAAGTCAGAAAGACTCTTCCTGCTCCCACTCTGCTTTTTTGGATTAACGCCATTTTGGAGCAAAATCCTGGCTATTTCTGCTTTGATAGCTGATCATCCATTTATTTCAAGACTACTAGATAGAACGGTGAGATTTTTTTACTACCGTCTGGATCTACGGCATTTTCTAGGCTTGGTCTCAGAAATGGGACTGAATTTACTTGTATTGCAGTATAAACTGCTTGATTGTAGAACTTCGGCTAAATAATGAACGGCTTCATGGCTTCTAAGTGGTGTCTTATTTCAGACAGCGTTAAGTTTATGACTGTCAGCGTCTTGAAAATGTTTGTAATAGGCTGGTAGCTGATTTGCGGCGGAATTAGGACACTGCAGTCGTAAACAAGAAAGTTTATGAGGTCAGGATCCCATTGGGTGAATGCTTGGCATTATAGTCATCCTGTCGTTTTAATATGGCATTGATGCATTGATACGCTCCAGAAAATGTGCTGTGTATGTGTATGCATTGGCGCCTTCAGATAGACAAAGTCTGATATTAGTCTGGTTATCCAAGTCAATGGCGCCAGCCAGTGCAGCCGTGGCGCCCTCTGCTTTGATCGGGGACTTTATTAGAAGTAAAGACAGGACTTCTTTTGATGCTTTTACATCAGCAAGAGTCACGGCCTCTTCCCAAGACTTTAACTTGTTTGGGTCCAGGCCTCTGCTGCATACTGTTTGAACAGATCGCTGCGCTGCACAGCATCCTCCAACATTGCCCAGCGGTCAGAATCGGAAAGCTCTTTGACAGCCATGCTGGTTGTTTTTGTTGAAGCCCCATGTGGGTACTGCAGAGGGTTGCAGTTGTGTATTTGTGTGGTACGCTGGATGAGCTCTGCTTCTGTATTGAAACCAAACTCGAGGTGAAAGCAGTCGACATCAGGACATTTTTGTCGCTGCTTATGCATTTTGCATCTACTTTCCGTTCTTCGGTGAAGTGCCCCCTATGATAACCATAGCAGAAAGGCGTATTGCAATAGAATAATGAGCTGCCATAAAGCTTTGTCAAGGCACTGCAATGACAGCTGAATTTGTGCTGAGAATCTGCGCATAATAACGCATCTGTCCGTTGCCTTAACTGGTCAGAGTGAGAATGTACTGGCCCCCAGGGTAACTAGAAAGACTTTCTTCTGAGAATCAATGTGTTAGTCTAGCATGAAGAACATGGGCAATTACGCGAGCGTACCCTCAATATTCTCCAGGCCCTGCTGAATGCGTCCAAGCGAAAATTGTGTCTTCGCCAGATCCCTCTGCAGCATGCCAACGTCTTTGAAGGCTTTGTAAATGTCAAGAATTGTATGCGGCGGTTTTTTTTTGTACACTCTCAAATTCAATGTTGTCCCGCTGTTCGAAGTGTCGAGTAAGCGTTGTTGCAAGCTCGTTGCGGACTGCTGGGTATATTCCTGCAGTACAGCAGGTTTTGACATGTTCGAGCCACTTCACGGAGGTATACTCGAAAAGAACAAAGTACCCGTTCAAAATTCGCTCGGCCAAAGACGAAGGTTCGTCTGTTTCTTCATCAGGGTCCTGAGACAGGGGGTCCATAGATGCAAAGGCCAAGTAGGATGAGCAGACTAGGGCTGCGTCCAGTTGAGCATTTTGCAAGTCCAATCAACGACCACCATGCTCGCCAAGCAGGAATCTGTTCACAAGTCGTCAGTTTAACATTTTTCTTTATGGACGTCAAAGATTGGACACGTACTCCTTAGCGGGAAAATGGACAAAGTGAATGACGTCTTTGACCTCTTCGATCATTGGCCCACATATTCTGGTAATGTCTTGCAGATATCTTCGTCCTTTGGTACGGTATTGCCATGGTTATCGTGTCGATGGGTAGTTAACATCATCACGTTACCAATCCGTCATAGCGGCTCTTTCAATACCTGTCAACTGGTGCTGGACCATGCTTGCATACTGATGGACATGATGAATGTGGCGGGAAGTCATCAAGAGTAAACTTCAATGCGGACTAGCACAACTTAAAGCATCATGCTCCGATTTCCTGGCCACTAGACGAACATGGAATGAGGGTTCGTGTGGAGAGTACTACAGACAACGACGATTCTCGCAGACGGCGCAAATCATACTAATATCTGTTCAGATGGCAACCGCTCAAACAGCCCATGAATTACCAGGGGTACGGTAACTCCTGGGGCAAAAAGTCCCAGCTTTCAGGCCATGATATATGACACTGCATAGGCCAGCAGCGCTTGCGATCAAGGGAAAACGTATTTATTTGCATTAGGGTGAACATTATGGCGACACATGGCTATGAGGCTAGCTGATAATGCAGTGACCGTTCTATTGTACTCTCCGGGCGCCAGGTAGCTTCATAAGAAGTGTCAGCCCATCTGGTAATGGAAAAACCCGGCCCTCTTCTTGCGATCGCGCCTCAGGTACCATCCCTCACCAAGAACTGAGGGTAGAGCAGACAATGTCTGCCGCAATATAATTGCCCGCTGACTGTGTACGAATCTATACCTGAACGCCGCCTAATGCATATCTCTCAAGTCCTCACTCCCCGATTCGCATCTTATTCCTTGTACCACCTCGCTAAGGTTCCCGGATCACTGCGTCTTCGGCTTTCTAAGCGGAGCAGTGATGGAAAACGCGACGATGTTGTACTCGGTCTTCTCGGCCTCCTTCTTGTCAGCGGCCTTCTTCTCCTCCGCAGCCTTTTCCTCTTCAGCCTTCTTCTTCTCGTCCTCTTCCTTCTCGCTATCCTTCTTGATCTCCTTGACCACTTTGCCGTTGCCGTCGAGCTCGACCACGACGTCACGCGTGTCCAAGGTACCGTCCTCGGTATACATCCACATCTCCTTGAGCTCTCCTCGAACGAGGCCAGTCAGCCACAGAGAGCCGAGGACACCGGGGACCAGGTACAACAGCGCAGGCTGGCCGTGCTTGAAGATGGTCAACATGCACAGGGTAACCAACATGCCCAGAGTATAACCGACCAACGAAGCGTTGAAATAGGTCTTGCGGAAAGCTGAGCCTCGAACGGTCGGGGGTGCCGTCTCCTGTCCTCCCTTGAGCAGGCCCAGCCACGACGAAGACCAGAACCAGTCTCCCCAGCATCCAGCAATGTCGAGATAGGTGGCCTTTTGGGTGATGTGTTGGGTCTCGCTGACAGTGACGACATTCCCCGAATCGACGTCGTGCTTGTCGGACTTCAAGTCGGTCGGGACGTACTTGATTTGTCGCTGGTAGTGGCGCCACATGTCGAAGCGGAGGGCGAGGCACATGACGATGCCGGGGACAACGATATCCCCAAGGCCGAGAATACTGGATCTAGCAGCAGACTGGAACTGAAGCTTTATAGGAACGTCAAGCTTGGTGGCGACGGTGATCATATAAGGCCTGGGTAGAAGTTAGTGGTTGCTCAAGGGGATAGAAACGGATGGCTTACGTGTAGAACACCATGATGATATCGTAAAAGAAGAGTCCCATGAGTACCAAGCTACCAGTGGCGAAGGTCGTCGGAGACATGATGAGAAACGAGCCATAGCAGAAGCCGTAGCCCATCAGATTGGAGAGAAAAGGTGATCCGGACATGAAGTACGCGAAGACGGCGGTGGCGGCCAAGTTAAAGCCAATGACGTGGAGGACGGAGACGTGGAACTTCTCCTGGAAGAGACCGTGGACCTTGGCCTTGACCGTCCACTCGTCCGTCAAGACATGACGTAAGTCCCAAAGGAACCTATTGATATTAATAGAGCTGAACGGGACGATGGAGCGAAGGTCGAATGGCAACGGGTTGCTTTTCTGGAGAAACTGCGCGTTGTTCCTGTCCACCTCCTCTCCAGTGAACTTGATGAAGGATTCATCGTCGTCGTCGACATGGTACAACGTGCCATTGCAGCGGAAGTAGTTGGGGAAGAAGAACCCAATAGCAACCCGAAGCGAGTGCGCGATCAATGTCGACAAGCTAGCAACGCCCATAACGGACATGTACACCCTTAGGATCTTGTTGAGAATCGCAGGGTCCTGCAGCCACTGGATGAGGTAATAGAGGCCGATCAACATGGCACCGGCCAAGAGCGGAAAGAGAATGGCGTCAGTGGGTAAGAGACCCTCGGTGATAGGTTCATCCTCCTTGCGCTGACGCTCACCGTCCTTACGTTTGGCGGGAGCGGCCGAAGGGGGACGACGAAGCGACCCATGAGCGCCAATATAAATGATGGCTAGGGCGCTGAAGATGAGCTTCGCCTCCATTGTGAGGAAGCCGGCGTAGTGGTAGAGATCCCATTCCGTTGCGGCGGCGGTGTCATTACCGGCGGTGAGGTTGCCGGTGATGTTCTGCGTAATCTGGTCGAATGGCGAGGTGACCGGGCTAGGGACCGGCGGCGAAGCCATGCTTGCAGGCCGAGGCAAAGCTGGATCGCGGTGAACTTGTGAACTGAAGCTTGAAGACTGAGAGACTGAGGCTGAAGTAGTTGATCTCGTGACCGGAAGCGAAATGCAATATTCTCCTGTTGTTGCTGAAAATGAGGCTACGGAAAGCGACTGCGGAAGCGGATGAGCGAATCGATGAGGCTGAAGATGATGAGACCTTGTCGAATGGATGCCAATGGACTCGCAGAACGACCCAAGAATATATACCTCCTAGTAGAGTGCCGGACTGGTGTATATCGAACGTCGAATGCTCAAAAGCCAGAAACCTTCTGGTCGAGAAAGTAAAAAGAAGCCACCTGTCAGCTCTCGGCTGTCAACAGGGTCGTTCACCGGTCAGTTGTGTCGGGTGTCTGGTGGAAGACGACAACGTGTTACCAGCAGAAACGAAGAACTCAATTCTCGAAATCCGGATGGACCGCCGAACCGGGGGCAGGTCGCTCTTTTTTTCTTTCTCTTTATTTTCGTCCTTGCTTCTGGGGTTATTGGGTGGTCTTCTCGGCCACCTGGAGAAGGGGACGCCGGACGTCCTGAGCAAAATCCTGTTGTCTTTTTGTCGTGAAGAGTCGTAGCTTCCGCTGGGCCTGTTTCTCAAACCTGATTTCCCAATCCGTGCGGTATGAGCGTCGCTGCAGAAGTCGCTTTGCGCCGGGCCAAATGAGCATCTGTGGGATGCGATGATGCTGCATCTGCATCCAGGTACGAGACGGAACACAGCACAGCAGGGGCGGGGGATGCCCCAGCTCCACAGCGCCTTGCAGCTCGGCTCTCCCGCTAATCGCTCCGTTTCTGACCAATGGCGCACCGGTCTGCCACGTCAAAGGTGGTTGAAGCTCCCTGGCCGCCTCCGCGCGCAGACCTCGCTGCAGCGCATCGCAACTCGGCATCGCAGCCTCGTCCAAAATATTTCGAACCCCTCCAACATCCCACCTTCACCACATCCTGCTTCTGCCTCCTGCGTAAACGCGCCACGAAAACCGCCAAAATGACAACAAACGTCGCCCTCGAGACCTCCATGGTATGTTCGGCCCGTGCCCTTCACGTTCATTCACCCTTGCACCAGCGCCGTATCACAGCCCCGACTGACACTTTCCCACCAGGGTACCATAATCCTCGAACTCTACACCGTCCACGCCCCCAAAACCTGCACCAACTTCTCCACCCTCGCCTCGCGCGGCTACTACAACGACACCATCATCCACCGCATCATCCCGAACTTCATGGTCCAGGCCGGCGATCCCACGGGCACCGGCCGTGGCGGCACCTCCATCTACGGCGAAAAGTTCGCCGACGAGATCCACCCCTCGCTAAAGCACACTGGCGCGGGAATTCTCTCCATGGCCAACGCGGGCCCCGACACCAACGGCTCCCAGTTCTTCATCACGCTTGCCCCAACCCCTTGGCTGGATGGCAAGCACACCATATTTGGGCGGGTCAAGAGCGGGTTAAGCGTCGTCAAGAGGATGGGACTTGTCAAGACGGGACCTGAAGACAGGCCGCTGGAGGAGGTCAAGATTGTCAGGGCTTCTGTTGTTGCGGAGGGTGGTGTGGATGAGGAGTAGGAGGTTCTCGATAGTGTTTTTGCATGGCATGGAGTTTGGCGTTGAGTCATAGAAGATACAGCTGAAGTATATAAAAGTCACGAATACCATGACAATCCGGACGCAGGACGACGTCCGGTACTGCTCAAACCACCTCATCTCGGCTGCTCCATCCTCGCCTCAACGTGCCTCCGCCCCCTGCTCTTCGACTGATAATAAGAGCCAAGGATTGAGCGGAAAGCGACAGTGGAAATGTAGGGAGAAGTAGACATGACAGGAGGACACGGGATGGAGGTGGCTTGCCTCTTCCGTCATGCACACGACACATCAAAAGTCACACAATGACGACACAGAACTGATGGCCGCAAACTCAAGGGGGAATCAATGTCATTCGGCCAATGCCTATAATAAACCGCAATCTCTAAACGCCGCCGTCCGCCTCGCCAGGTGATGCACGAGAATGTATGGGGGAAATCCCCCCATCCCTTTGAGAACCCTCCCCGACTGACTCCTTGAACCATGCAAATGTTGTGGATCGTGTAAGTGTATCAAGTATTGGTTGTTGTGGCGCTGCAGGGTCAAATTTTGTCATGAATACAGGGTGATAATTTGAGGTCTGGATCTGGCTCTGTGGTCGATCCGTGACATATCCTTTCGTCATGGTACGCCCATGATCTAAGGAGGATACTCGTCCTGACCTGCGGCCGAAACCAGGTCGTGAATAAAGAAGCGAAGGATAGATTTGTTAACACAAAGAGATGAGTAAATTAGGAGCAGCGCCTCTTATCGGTCTGGCTCTTGTTCTGGTTCAAGGGTCTCTTTTGACCCTTGAGAATAGGCCGAGCCTAAGTAGCGCGTTGGGCCTCGGTGCTGGTTCGACCCTGGATGCGGAGCTGGCCCTGAGTGGCAGCAGGGCCTTTGGTAGGGCCCTTGGTGGCAGACGGAATCTGGGCCGCCTGAGCCTGGGCGGAAATCTGGCCTTTGGGAGACGGCTCTTGGGGTGAGAACTTGCCTCTGGCAGAAGGGTTATGTACCCTCCGTTCGGTCTTGTTGCTCGTGAGCTTCCTATACTTGCTGGCGTCTGAGCTGGTTTGCTTCGGAGAGGCGCTGGTTAAAGACGGCGAAGGCGACGTGAGCGATGTAGACGAACTGGGCGACGGAGCGGGGCGCGGAATGCTGGCTGGGCTGCGCGTCTTGGCGGTACCGTCAGGCTTCTAGTTTGGCGGCGACGACAATGTGCCGGACGACTCCGACTCCGCGTCTTCGTTACGGCCGTTCTTGGAGAGCGGCGAAGACAACGGCGGCTTCGCGGCGCCGAGCTTCAGCTTCTTGGCTGGGCTGATGCCCTTGGCTTCCTTTTTCTTCGGCGCGACCTCAACAGTCGAGTTGTCGCCCTCGTCGGGCTTTGCCTCGCGACTCAGCATGGAGCTGGTCTTGACCTTTTCCTTCTTGGGACCCTTCGTCTTGAGAATGACCTTCTTCGTCATCAAAGGCGTCGACTTCAGCTTCTTCTTCTTGTGGCTGTCGGCCGACTCATCCTCGTCCTCGGGTGCCACCACCTCCTCGCTGTCACGCTTCTTGGGGCTCGAGGCTCGTGATGCAGGCGCCGGAGTAGCCTTCTGGCTCGATGGGGGTGTGCCGTCGTTCTGGCTGGCGCCATTGCTGCCGTTTGAGATCTTTGCCGCCGCCGCGCGACTCGCATTACGGCCGCTCATTCCAATGCAGGAGCCCATGTGGTTGTTGAGTCGTGTGACGAGAATGCATCGCTTGCACTTGCTGCAGGTCGCAGAGGGGAAGGAGAGGACGTTGGGCGGGCGCGATTCGCCAGGGGCGGGAGACTCGATGTTCGGGTCGGGCTTCATATCCTTCTTCTTCTTGCCGCGGCCGGGGCCAGGCTGGACCCAGGTTTGACCGTAGATGTCGTAGCCCACCTTGTCGATGTAGGGGTGCTTCTTGCAGTAGATGACGCTCGGGTCGGGCTTTCTCGCGCCCTTTCCGTCGGTCGGGTAGAGTAGGCGCGGCAAGTGGCATCTCGGGCAGAGGATCTCGGAGGTGGTCTTGAGGGGATTGCCCTTGAGCAGGACTTTGCCGTCCTCGTATATGGCGGCGTCGGTCTCGATCCGCACGTCGGGTTTCGTGTCGGGGGTGGAGCTCTCTGATGCGTCGGAAGCCAGCTTCTCGACACGAATGGCGGCGGTGCTGGCTCTCGCCATTTTCTCATCGCGGTGGACCTTGAGCAGCAGATCGTGGACGATATTGTACATGAGATCGTCGAGAACGGCGTGTGCCTGTTGCCGAATAACAGACTGCGGTTAGCATCACGTCACTTTATCAGCCACGGCAAAAAGGTGCCCATTTCACCCGCAGGAATTCCGACCCGATGCATGTCGGCATCGGTGATCGGGTGAACCTGGGGTGGGTTGGGAAGAGGACGGATGATGGTAAGGTCGTGGAGGAGCACTTACAAGTTTGTCCATGCTGCCAGCATCGTCGGGAGCGACGATCACTCCGGCCTTACCCGTGTTGGAAGCCATCGTGGCGCACAGAGGCTGAGGGGAGGGAGCTGCCGTCGTGATCCTGCGGCAGTCTCAGACGGCGGAGAGCTTTTGTTGGTTGTGCAGAAAAGGGTCGTAGGTTGTGGTTTGTGGAATCTGGAAATCGGGTCGACGGGACTAAAATACGGAAGGTGCCACACGACCGAACGAGGGGGGTTGATGGCAAGCTGAGGGAGGTACGGCCGGCCGAGAAAAAAAAAGTTCGGAACCTTGCGTTGCTGACGGGAAGTACCTGAAAGAGGGTGCAACAGGGCGATGGCGAAATGCCTTAGAGATGGGAAATGGGCAGTTTTTCCGGATTACCGAATGGCTGCTAAGCTTAGCAAGGGAACAACCATAGGAAGGAGCAACCTTGGACAAGGGTTACAGCACCACAGCGACACAACTGCCCGACCCTTCGTTATATTGTTCCGCTTGATTATCCAGCCTAGAATAATACTACGGCAGTGCGGCAATGTGGCAATATCGTAGCGATACTGATGGCGAGGACAGGGACGAGATAGAGGATAGGATACAACCGAGATTTCTCATCCTCGGGTTGTCTTCCTCGAAGTCTTGTCCCCTGCGTAAGAAGGTGCAACAAGGAGCCGTCCGAGCGCACCTTCCTAGAATCGTGGTCCAGATACTAATCGACGAAAGCTCGAGACTTTTAAAAACGTGTCCAATGAAAAGAAGCGACTTGGAGCACCTTCGATTATTCAACAACGAGACGGCACTAGAATAGCATTGCTTGCAGCATTGAAGCAGAGACGCATCTAGCTTTTGCAGGAACCAGGAGACATGCCCAGACAGACCATTGGGTTTGCTGTATGGGCAGGGACACCAACCATCCCTTACTAAAACCACTGGGCGGATACGACATCCCCATCAGTGCATGCATGTGCCTGAGTTAGTTCCCTTTAGAGCCCTTTAGGGGACTCGGGCTCCATGACCCTGGCCACGACTACACCCCAGCCGGCAGAAACCCATCGCAGAGCGGGTTCGCTTTCGCCCAGCTCCATGCCACCCAGCACGTAATCGCTGTCTGCTTACCTTTAACCAGCCCGTTCCCTACCAGGGCGTTGTTGAGATCTCCCTGCAGGTGATGCCAACATCAAGGGGTAAGGGACGCCGGCTGGCTGGCAAAGTTGGCCAGTGGACACCTTTCTGCTGGCCCGTTGGCTCGCTGAATGTGTCCACCCCGACCGGCCAAAGTGCACTAAAATCATCGGCAATAATCCCCTGTTTTGGTACGGGACGATGACGGCCTGGCCTGGGTCGGCCCATCCAAAGCCATCCATGGCCCCCCGGCCCAGCCCAGTCCTTCCGAATCTGGACCTGGGGCCTGGGTCCGACGGCTTCGAATCTGACACTCGTCGCCCTGCAATTGCTCATCGCAGTGATGCTGCCGGTTTTCTGGGACGCCGACCCGGTGGGGCCGCCTTCCCGCCGGAGCCTCCCTCACCTCGTTTCGACTGCACCTGCCCGCTCCAGGGCTTTCCTTTTGCTGAGGAAAGTGCTTGAGTGCCTCTCTCACCACAGTCCGTGGGCCACAAGGGACACGCACCAACCATCCAGCAGCCAACCAGGAGCCCCTTCCCTAACCGAGTCACGACTTGCGTTGCGCCCGAACCTCACCTCCCCCTACAGTGCCGTCGCTGCAGCCAAAGAGTCGCAACCAGAGACATTCCCATCCGAAACCTCTCTAACTTTTTTTGTCCAATTCCACTTCTCTCCTTTCGCCGTCCCCGGACTGACACGACATCACAAAATCCATGGGCTGCCGCACGCGTGTAAATAGGCGTATCTGAATTTTCGTAATTGTTTGTGGACTCTTCATTCAGCCGTACATTTCGATTCCCCACGTTCTTTGCATCCATCTCCTTCCTGTCTCTCTACATATCGTCCTCGAGCAAACGACGCGCAACCCCTCGAAACCGCACAACGGCCATCATGTCCCTCCCCCAGACCACCACGATGAAGCCGACTCAGTCATCGATTAAGTCCTTCTTCCAGCCTCGCCAACAACCCTCCTACGCTCCTCCGCCTCCGTCATCAAAGTACGCGCTCGCGCCCTCGTCTACGGGAGCTTCCCC
>JAIMZG010002211.1:0-27242 GCA_020466075.1 Colletotrichum coccodes
AAAACGACCTTCCCTCTTCTCTCTCGTATCGATCCGATAGTCGCCTGCCTGTTGCACTGGCGTGCGGCCCGGGCGGATCACGCAAGCACATCGACTCGCGCTCAACATGCATCGTGACCCGATATCGCCGACAACCTCCCTGATAGGGCTCCAGTTGTACGAAATACCCAGTTCACCATGTATACGGATGATAGATTACGGAGCACCGTCCAGTCCCTGGTAATGTCTGGTGATTGCAACTAGGCTACTGCAGGGTATCCGAGTGGGATGCTGGTCCAAACAGGAAGCTCTTTGGCTTCGGAATCAACCTTTACATTCAGGATGTCCGAAGCCTCAAGCCATCGAATATTTAAACCCACGATGGTCTCCTTTGCTTTTTGGTTCTCAGGAGTTCAGTAGGCACTTTCAAGTCTCCTGCCCCTCGTTCTCTCTTTCCACCACCTTCCTCCACCGCCGCCATGTACCGCAGCATGAAGAGCATTGCCCTCTTGGGTCTCCTGGGCCCGACCTCCCAGGTCTTCGCCCACCCGGCTACTGGCCACAATATTGGCCGCCGTGGTATCGATATTGAGGCCTTCCGTTTGCCTCAGCTTGGTTCCTATACCAATGCCACTCAGACGGAGGCCAGCCCGCCCATCGCGCTTCTGAAGCGTGAGAGCTACGTTGACACGGCCACCGAGCTCGTTAAGAAACTCGCACCCAACGCCGAGTTCCGCGTCGTTGGTGATCACTACGTTGGCACCAACGGTATTGGCCACGTCAACTTCAAGCAGACTGCTCACGGACTTGACATTGACAACGCTGATTTCAACGTCAACGTAAGTCTACAGCCGCTCGCTATGACCTCGTGTTTGGCACAGATCAACTAACAATCTTTGCAGATCGGCAAGGACGGAAAGGTATTTTCCTACGGCAACAACTTCTTCAAGGGAGATATCCCTGAGGCTAGCCCCTTGAAGAAGCGGGACTTCAAGGACCCCGTCTCAGCCCTCAAGGGCGCCAAGGATGTCCTCCAACTCCCCGTCGAGGCCGGCTCTGCCACTGCTGAGCCCAAGGAGGGAACCGAGGTCTACGCTATCAAGGGAACCTCCGGTGCTGTCTCTGATCCCGAGGCCAAGCTCGTCTATTTCATCAAGGCCGACGGCTCCCTTACGCTCTCTTGGCGTGTCGAGACCGACATTACCGAGAACTGGCTGCTGACCTATGTCGATGCCGAGACTGGCAGCGACATTCACGGTGTTGTCGACTACGTCTCCGACCTGGCCAACTACCGCGTCTACCCTTGGGGAGTCAACGATCCTACCGAGGGTGAACGCGTCTTGGTCACTGACCCCTGGGACACCTCCGCCTCCCCCTTCACCTGGCACAGTGATGGTACCAACAACTATACCACCACCCGCGGCAACAACGGCATTGCTCAGTCCAACCCCAGCGGCGGCACTGCTTACCTCAACAACTACCGTCCTGCCAGCTCGTCGTACAAGTTCGACTATGCGTACACGACCAGCATGAGCACCCCGTCGTCCTACATCGACGCCTCTATTGCTCAGCTTTACTACACCGCCAACCACTACCACGATCTTCTGTACAAGCTCGGCTTCACTGAGTCGGCTGGTAACTTCCAGATCAACAACAACGGCAAGGGCGGCGCTGGCAACGACTTCGTTGTCCTCTTCGCCCAGGACGGCTCCGGAACTAACAACGCCAACTTTCTGACCCCTCCCGATGGTACCAACGGCCGTATGCGCATGTACCTCTGGACCTCTTCGACTCCTCGCCGTGACTGCAGCTTCGAGGCCGGTGTTGTCATTCACGAGTACACCCACGGTCTGTCTACCCGTCTGACCGGTGGCCCCGCCAACTCCAACTGCCTGAGCGCCCTGGAGTCTGGTGGCATGGGCGAGGGCTGGGGTGACTTCTTCGCCACGGCCATCCGTCTCAAGGCCGACGATACTCGTGAGACTGACTACTCTATGGGCGCCTGGGTTTATAACAACCCTGCCGGTATCCGTTCTGTGCTTTACTCCACCTCCATGACCACCACTCCCAACACCTACTCCACCATCAACGGCATCACCAGCGTCCACCGCATCGGTGAGACTTGGGCTACCATCCTCTACGAGGTCCTCTGGAACCTCATCGACAAGTACGGCAAGAACGACGGTCCCCGCCCTGAGTTCAACAGCAACGGTGTCCCCACCGACGGCAAGTACCTGACTCTCAAGCTCGTCCTTGACGGCATGGCTCTGTAAGTTCCCCTCGTATCGCAGCACTCCGTGAATGCTCTACTAACAATCTCCAAGGCAACCCTGCTCTCCCAACTTCATCCAGGCCCGTGATGCCATTCTCGATGCTGACATTGCCCTCACTGGTGGCGAGAACCAGTGCGAGCTCTGGACCGCCTTCGCCAAGCGTGGTCTGGGCTCCAATGCCGTCTACAGCTCCTCCAATCGCCGCAACGGATTCACCATCCCTACCGGCGCTTGCTAGAGGACAAGTACTGTTGAGATTTTCAAGCGTATATATCAGACCTAGAGTAGCCAATGTGTAATGTGTAACGAGTAAACCAATCGAGCGAAACGCATGTGAAAGCATACCAAGACGTGAAGGCAGACTTCTCCTGGACAACCTCATCCACAACTATCGCATAACAAGCCTTCATTTTCGCCTTGCAGTGAAACCGGTGTTTAGGAAGAACCTTCCACAAGTCCGGTTGTCAAGGTGAGGTCTAGAGAACAAGATCTCAGCCAATCGCGCTCCATAAACACTTCTTAAAATGGACTCCAGCTACGTCCAGCCGCACCAAGCATCCAGCAAAGGGCCCCGCTTATGAATAAGCCCCAGGCTTAAAGAAGTCAAGACTGATTACGAATGCCCCAGGCGTATACACTTAGACACAACGTCCCAAATGTATGTTGTTAAATACAATTTAAAGAAGCTCATTATTTTATGCCTGACTAGCCTCTTAGGATATTGTTTAGTCGTAGTGTCATATTCCCTGCCTAATGAACAGTATCTAGGGCTGGCCGCCCCAAAACCTGTATCCAAAGTGACTGTTAAATTCTCCCAGTTTCTTAATATAAGTAGCTAGAACTCGTTTTACTAGCCAAGTGTCGTTTTCCAAGCGGTTGCTTTATCAGATGAGATACCCCGAGATTCACATTCCAGGCCGCAGCACCTGTATCCTAGGAGTCAGGCCAAGCTAGTTATTACTTTGCTGGCCAGCGCCCAGAATAGGACCCAGTTATGAATCGCCTTAGTAGCTAGCCTTTTATATTTCAACGAACAGCATTAGCTACGAAAGTACTTTTTTCTTATATCAACTGACTTCCTTAGGCTCTTCTTTTAGACTCATCCATTTCATATTTTCAAGACCTTATAAGACAGCTGTATTCGTGTTTACAAATCCGATATTGGGGACACATAATACACAACTTTGTCGTAATTACGTCATAGTAGCCACAATACATAGAGGCTAATAGCAGAATTGCCTATAGGGTTTTGTGATCGAACTATTATAGTTGAATTTTCTTACTGTCTCAAATCTGTTGATTCGCTGTCCAGCCAGAGAGCATAGGGGAAAGACTGCAGTCAAATATTGGAACAGAGCTGGGTTGAACTGTTTAACATATTCTCAGAGCAGGAAAAAGCAATGAGATGATCAGAAGGGTGGAATTTAGGGGCTAACAATTATAAATAGCCGCCTCTTTCTCCTGATCAGAAGGAGAAGAAGACACGAGCGGACGGAAATTGACTCAAGTATTTAGTTATAAAGACTGATCAGAAGCATACTCACAAAGAAAATCATAAGTCTTGTCAGGAGTGGCCCCAATACCATTACCCCCATGAACAGTGGCCTGATCAGAAGAGGAGCTCAAAACCCTAGTATTACCACTCAAAGCAACAACAATAACAATAACAGTGACAACAATACCGGTCTTTTCTATATCTTGACCCTCATCCTCTGATCACGACAGGCTCGTCTGATCAGATGGATAAGATGTACCATCATTATTTACAGAACAAGCAGCTATAGGTCCACTGGTTGGCCTGATTAGGGAACAGGGAGATGGTTTGTGTGACTTTTTCATACGTCCCCAACTTCCTGACGTCGGCTCGTTTCAGTACACAGGATGACCACGTTTACAGATAGAAGATCAGGACGAAGAAGCCGGGAAAGACCACACATCAATGACCAAAGTACGAAGCATTATAACATATTATCTATATGTCATTGTGTTTTAAGGAATTACTTTGGCGTCCATCCAGTTCCGTAGGTAATTCGGAGACTATCTTTAGAGATTAGCACAACTTACTCAGTCAAGTAGGACCGTTTCACTGCACTTTTTGTAATTCTTTTCATGGCCATGTGTGCAATACCTCCCTCTCATGCTCGAATTTCTTAGCATCCTACATAATTTTGAACTACGTTAGTTCGTCGGGCCGCTTTCGCTCGTTTCAGTATATTGCCCCCTCGACTAAACTTTGAAAAGATGATAACTGCAACTCTTCGGTTTTGTTTTGGATTGCACCGTGCTGACAACTACATTCAACCTAGTGAAAGAAATATAAAGAACTCGTGTATTAGACACGCCCAAAAGCGTTAGAATTCTTGCCGGGGCTCGACACATCTTCCAATGGAATGCCACCGATAATCCACTCCTTCGTGTCCTCATTGGTGACATCGACGCTTCGCTTTACCGAAATTTCCCGCTGAACATGTATCCCATTCGCGAAAGCAGATTCCCTATCGTTTCTTGCGCGGCTGTCGTCGTTGACATACAAATCGTCAGTTGAGCCCTGTAGGCTGCCTCCGTCCCCGAGTCGCTCGAAGGACCCATCAAGATCGTCGTCATCGCCGGCCGACCGCTTACGGTGACCGCCCGTTCTGTTGGAGATTTTGCCGATTGTGACGAGAGTGTTGAAGTTCTTGGAATTGGATGACTTGCCAACTGCGTCAGATCTCGCCCTGGCGGAGCCGTACCGATCACCAGAGCTGACGGCGCTGGCCACACCACCGAGGAAGCGCCGGAAGAGTGGTGCGCAAGGAGGCAGGCAGGCGCCGATTATGGCAAGGCATGTCTCGATGGCAGATGCTGCGTGGGGGATGATAACAGTCTGACTGATGTTGTTGCCGCTGGCGCCTTCGCCAGGGCGGTAGATGCAGAAAAGTACAAGGCGGGCGATGGACGCGAGTACAACACTTTCGGGGAGATACAGGTTAGTTCACGAATCCCGTAGGGAATGAATAGTGATAACAATTGAAAGATTTCACTCACCTGCCGCCAAGAAGGAAGACGCTGGTGATGGCCAGCTTCTTATTCCTTCCCATTTGCAACTTCCAGACCTCACGAACGGGAAGCGCAACGGTCATGATGTCGAATACGATATTTGGGACTGTGATGCCGATATAAAACTTGCTTGAGTCGATACATGTACCAGGGATTGTTGGGTCCCAGAAGCGCGGGACTGGCGTACAAGTGAAGACTGCAACGGTCACGCAACGAAGTCAGCAACCCGTCTGCTCTAAGCGCGCACCTTGTTGTTTTCCCATCGGTAAATGTCAGAAGCGATCAAGCGTCTGGACTTACTGCTGACACCAATCACGGCAATGCCCCACCCTATGAGCATAGAGGCAATGACCCATGCACCATATCGGAGCAGCTTTGAGGCCGAGAAGATGCGATAAAACATGGCCAGAACCGATAACTTGGAAAGTGGGCATGCGATACCATAGGCGATTTCTAGGGCCAGAATGCACTATGAGATGTGAGATTCCAAGTATTCGCTTCGATTGATCATGTCGTCTGCATCCGTAGACGTATGGATCAAAATATGGACAAACTAACCTTCAGAAATGCGCCCACGCCACCCGGGTACGAGGCCATAATCTTTGTCATGTTTGTACCTAGGCCATACTCTACCGCTGAGGTGTTTTGTCAGTACTGTAACCTCGAACACTGGTTGGAGAATGCAGGAACGCACAAACGCCTTCAGCTATAAGCATGATGTGATTTGTAACCTACGAAAAGTATGGTCAGTCCAGAGCTCAAAAGCGCCTCCTCCCCTTGAGAGAAAACCTTACCAAAGCCGCAACGGCGACAGATTCGTCAAATGTCCATGGGGACTTAGCCACGACCCGCGGGGCATAGAGCCGTAGACCGACTAAGACCGTAGCAATGACACTGAAGATGGCATGCGGTACAATCAGGATTCCGGCAATGTTTTTGTCGGAGGAATATGAGACTTCCATGTCGGTGAACTGTGTGCTCAGTACACGAACAGCTCTGGAAAACCATAAACAGCCAGCCAACTATCTTTCCGACAAGCTCATTGTCCGGATCACGGTCTGCAAATATAAAATCAGTTTGAGAAAAGAAAATGGTGCCAGCTTTTTGCAACAAACCAGTTGAGTAGCCATCTGTCAGGGACAGACCGGGGCCAAAGTCAAGCAGAAACAATTTGTAAAGTAAATTTACGCAGTCTCCTTCATTTATGACCTGGATCGGCCCTTTCTGACCCCTTTTGGTGGTGGTATCTCCATGTCTGTGGGGCAGACAATCTAATAAAGTTTCTCCCCTGAGGACTATTAGGAAGAACCGCTTGAAGTAACAGATACCATTTTCGACTAAATTCTTCCAGTGAAATACTCAAGACAACACATTCAATTATGTTCACATAGCTCTCAGTGAGCGAATGTGTCAACGAAAAACGTCTCTGAGGTTGCAAGTTGGCTGAAGACGATTGCTGGAAGGAGTTACTTGTTGCCAATCCAACAGTGGAGACGGGACTTTTTGCCATGCCGGCCGGCAGAGACTCAGCCCAATTATTACCTTGCCGAGGATGCCTAACATGGCCGTGCGAACAGCGGCAAGGGCTATCGGTACCCATAGTCTTTCACATAAAGCCCGCATTCCGAATTGCTCACATACAATAAACCTCAAGTTTTCAATGTCACAAAACGCTCCTCTAAAAATTCCTTTTTTTATGAAGATGGGGGACCCGAGTGGCAAACCTCGGTTAAAGATGATGTTGGTTGTACCATCTCGGTGCTTTTTTCGGTATTAATTCTCAGGCGTCCATACGGGCGGATTGCTTCGATCCAAATACTCCCCATGTATGCATCGATCCCTCAGTGGCCTAATCATGCGATGATTTGGCTAAATTGCCCCTTCCACTTCGGCGAATAGGAAATCTAGGCATGTGTTATGGAGCTCTAGGTGGCATCAGTGTCGCCAACCGAGTCAGTGACAGGCTGTTCGTCCCACTACCCATGGCCACATGAACATGGTACGAAAACAAGGGTTTTGGTGCATAAGATGATCAAAATCTCCATCAGTTGCACCGCGACTCATTCTTCAAACCAAAGACTCTCCACACAGTTCATCGTCGATAAACCCTACATTTCACTTGGAGACGACCAAAGCACAGCACTGCAAGGACCGATCTGTCTATTCGCCTTGTCGACAACATTGCACGAAGCTGCTCTCGCAGAAATGCCCACCGTCAAATCTACCAAGCCATTTGGCATCATCTTCGCACACGGTGGTTTCCATCTGCCCTCTTGCTTCGACCTGGCCAAAGCTCGTCTGGAGGAGGCAGGATTCTCTCCCGTCATCGCAGTCAGCCACCCCAGCGTAGGGACCGGTCTCGAGGTCCCCAAGGTTACCGTGGACGATGATGGCCGCAATATCCAAGCAGAACTAGCCCCTTACCTAGAGCAAGGCAAAGAGTTTCTCGCCCTGGCGCACTCATACGGCGGTACACCGCTCACGATAGCCGCCAAAGGCCATTCTGTGGCCGAGAGAGCAGCACAGGGCAAGAAGGGCGGTATCCGTGCCCTTGTTTTTATCACCGCGAATGTTCCCCGCAAGGCTGGTGATAGCGCGTTGAGCGTGCTGCCTCCCGGCCTGGATATTGTCGACATCGATACGGTAGCCGGCCTGATTACGGTTAATGCCAAAGCCAAGGCCGCCTTTTACGGCCCTGACATGGCGGACGACCTGGCAGACAAGACGTTGGCAACCCTGCTGCCTCAGTCGCTGGAGGCGTTGACCGGTCCGGCTTCTGTAGGCGGGGAGGACTTGACAACTCCAGCATATTATATGCTCTGCGAGAAAGATCAAACCATCGCTCCTGAGACACAAGAGCAAATCATCTTAAACATCCCAACATTGAAGCGGGTGCTACGCAATCCTGGTGGCCATTCGGCCTTTGTTACGGAAGTAGACAAGTTTGTTGAGCAGATTATTGAGATATCGGACGAAGTTGAAAGAGAGGGCTAGAACAAGGCATGAATCACCAGATTGATCGAAGTGAAACAGCTGGGATGCGGATGGAGGTGACGACGATGGATACTCGACATGGCGTAGCTCTGTATATCGATAATCAATCACTAGGTGTCCACGACGGACATTTAGCTAGGTTAGCTTGCAGGGTCCTCTTGGAAGGAGAAAGGTTTTTGTGCCCAAACTTGTACATAGGCTCATGACTTACTGGGGGCTTGATGACACTAGGAAACCCGAAAACCAAGGAAGAATACAAATCACACATTGCATCACTTTATATCAACTGTTAAATGCTCCCAATAAAACGATCCATCATAATGCTGCTAGCGTCACAGCTGTTGAAACAGTCTTCAAGTTTTTTAGTGGCAAAGGATGTGGTGTGCGATTACAGACCACAACATGTCTGCAATCATCCTTTCGTGCTTTTCAAATGAAGCATTCCTGTTCTGACCGCCTGATCCCTTGATCGAACGCATACGGACTCTCGAGATGGTTTTTCAAGACGACTAGTCGTCGAGGGGTATATTGATGGGATCTTATGCTCAAAGTTGACCCCACTAAAACAAGCATCTACTCAAACAACTCACCGGAACCAGGGCCAACGGAATGGACCGCCATCTGTGCTTACTGGCTGTTGTCAGGGGAAGAAGTCAAATTGGGATTGATGTAGCCCTTTGTTCATTTTGCCAACTCCCTGTGGTTTCCTCCTCTGTGTCCCAACCCCCGGCAATCATCGCACCTAATAAACCGAGGTCAAAACACATTTATACGCAACCTGCAGTACCGCAAGAGTGGGTCGTCAAGTACATCGCCGCAGCATTGTATCCAAATACCCTGACGAGTTGGAGGATGTGCCGCAAGGACGTCAAAGCATAGTGGTCATTGGTGTCGGCGAGTAAATGACTGTCATTGCAGTGCACCTTCAGCCTGCCCACCTAAAGTGATTAAATGTTACACGAGGCCTTAAAAGCGTCCTAATTACTTTGAAGCTTCTGACAGGGTTAACCGGCAAAGTGATAAAAGCTTTTAGATGTTTTAGGGAGTCTTTGTAGCAGTTGCAAGCCGTTGAAGGAAACAAGGATAAAACATGGCCTAGGTATAACTCAAGATATAAAAAGTACGGTAAATTAGACCTGGGTATCCTAGTAAGTTAGTCTAACTATTAAAAGTGAACGGTTCATCGGGAGCTACTTGTAGATAGTCCTGCAATTAACTGCTGGAAAATGGGGTTTTTACAGGGACTACTCGGAAACAGAAGAGAATACACACATGCGATAGATTTCATACAGCCAACGCTTTGAATAACTAGCTGTAATACAAGCATTTCTAAAGATCATGAATCTCGACTAACCGTGAACCTCCCTACTTCATTATGAAAGCGATCAAACTAGATGAAGACTGGTAAAACTCTCGGTAACACGTAGTAGATTGAAGACAGCCAGCCGGTCGATGTAGGTGCAATTCGCGAATGATCTAATTAAACCAGAACCGCTCCCAGATATGGTTTGGCTTAGTAATGGCCCCAGAGAAGCTCGCAAAGTATTCCACTCCCAGCTCGAAGGCGTGAGGAAGAACAGCGAGGGGGCTGCCCTGATCCTGGACGCCGGCGAAAACCGGGACATGAACGTCTGCGGTGATGTGAGTTACTTTTTACACACGGGAGAGACTGTCGTCAGTAGAGCAAGGGGATCTAGACTCACTAGGCAAAGCGGCCTCCAGCATGATACAGAGACGAATTTTGGCATCGATCCAGGCCGTCATGAGAAGTAGCTTGCCCGCTACGGCGATAGGGGACGCATTAGGGCGACCTTGAGGCACAAACGGGGCCCTGAAGCTCGCGCTGACGATTCTTTTGGGGGAGAGACCGCGTTCCTTGACGTGCTTAGTCTGGGCGGAGGACGGACTCTCTGGGATTCCATGTTAAATCAATTGCCTGCAACATGCAATCAATATCTTTCCGGGAACATCTTACCCTTCAGCTCAAAGAATTGAACGTATTCAAACTCAGCGGTATCAACGGCAGACTCGCGTACCTCAACGGCTGTTCGATCGTCTTTGACCACGTTGAGCTTCTCTGCAAGGTCCTGGAGACCTTATAAGAAGCTTGAGATCATCGCCGGTATACCAAGCTGCACTCGCACTTGAATTAAGACTATTGTTGAAAAATGGACATGGAATGTGCCCCGGAAAGGTCCAAGAAATCACCGTGAAATGGGTCCACTAATCCATTGGAACGGTTTAACCAGAGACATGGATCCTACATGGATTTGCCGGTGAATGATGGGGAATTTGACTGCTGGAAAAGGGGATTTCACAGGGATTTGCTAGAGACACAGCAGATAGTGACAAACAAGAGAATCATTTGAACAGTGTTTTCCAACAGACAACAAAGAGAGCAGCCTTAAGCCGGAGACTGGTTTAGAGATACTGGCCCTGTATGATAGGACCCAGAATAAGTAGAGTAGAAGAATTTTACATTCTGACTAGATAGAATTCCGCTTATAGCTCCTTAGTGATTGACTTGTGATCTACTCTCTAATAACTCTTAGTTACATAATAGCCCTTTGAACTTGTAACTTGCATCTTTCTTCAGTATATGGATTATTCTTATGAACTCTGACCAATTAATTTCGCTATTGAGCCAATACGGACTCCAGCGCTGTTCTTGAGTTTCAACATTAGCCACTTGTGAGCAGAAAGCACTACTTCTAGATATCTAACTGTGACGAAAAGCCTATGAAAAGGACGAGAATTTTCCTAGAAAAGTTCTGAGAATATGACTCTTACTCCTGAAAAATAAACACAAGCTTTAAGTGATGTCTTTATGATTTCACTGTGATCTCCTTGCCACTAGAAAGGAGCAGAGCTCAGCCCCTGAAACCCAGCACATTGACTGTAAATCAGGGCCCTTTACCCTTTTTGGCACAGTAGTTCTTTTCTTTTTGGTTATGTTCAGACAGGAGACAGGAGGAGATCATCATGCATCAGCAGTGCCAGAATCAGACACACAGGCAGAATCAACCAGAAAGCTTTAGTAAGTTTATCTTTGAGGTTCCGCTGTGAGGTCCATAGAAGTAACAAGGACTAAATAAAATTGGGATTACTAGACATTCTTGGGATACACTGAGTAGCTTTGACTCTTCCTGATCAGGCCATGAAGTCTCCTGAGTAGTTCAAATTTCTCCAGAGCCCTGCCTGACGGCTAATCACTCTGGCTGGGCAGACTGAGGTGCGCAGTAATAGCGGTTATGTCGTACGTTAGTTGTGTTGTTTTACATCTATCCATCTAGTCGACTCTGCACTATTTCACTATAACAAGTCTCTGGCTAGAAATGTTAAAGAAGTCATTAGTTTTATACTACGTCTTTTTGGTACCCTAGTACAATTTTTTGTATTCTAACTGGCTTCTGGCAGAGAAGTAGTAAGATCTCAACTCACGACACGTCATTGCGTCGTTAAAACAATCAATCTTCCACATCGCGTTCGAATTTGGAAGAGCTGATGGCTTTTATCTTTACATAAGTAGTAGCCAACGACGGTTCGCACACGGTATTAACGTCACTTTTTATTCAATGCATTTTACACATCGTCTACACCCATAGTGTATGATAGCATCACATGATCATAATGGGGCTGCGATGCACGCCACTTTTTAATTCGCGTCACATGTTGACGGCAGGCTGGCATCAGCATAACCCGAGGCCCAACGTCTCTCCGCCAAGATCATGAATCTGCCTTGTGCCGATGTTTTCTTGTTCATTGGTGCCAAGACAATTTGTGTGAAAGTTGTTGTTGATCTGCATGCTCTAGACTTGACATGGTGTGGCTGCGCTGATTGCTGGGTAGTCAGTGAAGCTGCTGTGCGGCCAAGTCAAGATTGGCTTGGCAACAACTCTCCACCATGATCGAAACAGTGCCCAGAAAAGACTGGTGGAAGCAGTTATGGAACTATTTTGGAGTCAATTGAAGGGATGCCAAAACTCAACTGGATGGCAATGGCAATGCCAAGCCAAGGGCAGCCATGCCACATGACTATTCGGGTAATCGGCGCCAGTGCCAAGAGAAAACAGAATGCCAAGGTATCGTGATGTGACAGTCGACGGCGTTTGTTCATGTGAAGAGGAGCAAAGCCGTTTTTTAATCTTAATCGCTCAGTTGCGGGGAAACCAACATTGAGTATAAAATTAGATAGATGGGGGGTCTTGGCATATTTGGGGCTGGCTAGTCTGAGTCCTCAAGGCGGAATTCACTGTAGCATGGCCCCTTGGTCAGAACTGTCAGTCTTGCGCCACGTTCTTGTGCACCTATCCCGGCTTCGAGTGGCTAAAGCCGAAAGGGTGTAAGAAAGTCGTAGAGTTTGAATCCCGTTGCAGTCGGTACCGACGGAGCGGGAAACACATCTCGTCTGGACGAGTAAAACTTGATGCCCGAAAACGCCCACTTCCCAGCCTCATCCCACCGGGATGGTTCGTCTGCAGTTCTGATTGACTAAAAAGATGAGCCGCTGGGAATCTCTAATGGGTTTGAATTGCTGGAGGGCTTGGCGGTTCAGGCTTGCAACGTCATCCTAGGGTCCACCCCGTTAGATGGTTTCACATTTGAAAGCTTAACGGCCCGTTCCGAATGCCCTCACTGTGCCGCTATAAATAACTAGGCAATTTTGGCTGGGAAGCCGGACGCGGAGGAAATCTAAGCAGACAGAACTTACAGGGCCTGCCGTTTCATTGGGCATCTATCAAGGGCAATAATACACGACAACATTCGAACCATTTTGGGCTCATCCTTGCAACCAAGATACCATCGGCGAGCTCGGACGCGCAACTCGGGCTATCAACTTGGCAGGCGACACTCAGCAGCTTGATCCCGACGAGTCTTATTTCAGATCACCCTGGCATCCAAGCACCCCGAAGCCTGGAGCTCAATAAGCTATGAGCACACGAGGAGCTATCTGACGCGGAATGGTCAGCTGTCGACCCGCCTGGGACAGCACACACGTCACTTTCGGTTTTCTGCGGCTTCGCCAGCACTTGGCGCGCGCCAAGAATAACAGCTCCATTTACTGACGTGTAGTCCTACATTTGTTGTGTCCAAATAGATGTCGTACGTGAAGATGAAGCTTCGCACGCCAAGCCGGGGATATTCAGATACAGCGCTATGAACACCACCCACACCGAGTTTGCGATCCCATGTTACACAAGCGCCATGGGGACTGGTCCGAGATAATCTGGACTCTTATTTCATGTTTTAATCCCGTAAAAACACGTGGAGTGATAGAGCTCGCTACAGACACATCAGTGCTTTATTGATAGACACGTCTTTGAAGTTTCGGGCCACCGAGGTAAACGCGAGTGAGTGCATAATTGACATTCCGCTAAACCCCATGTTCTATCTATAGACATTGGGGTCGGAAGACAGTCCATCTCTCGCATGATTCTGGCTCTGGGAAACAATACTCCAAGAATGCTTGGCCGCCCCTGCCTGAAACTTCCCCAACCCACAATATCCACTTGTTCTGTCAAAGGTGCGATTTGCAACAATCCGCCACAGTCGGGAGACTCTATATTGAAAATCAACGGGTTCGCGCAGGTCTAAGCCAAGACGATCTCCACATGATGATACTCACTTTGGCCGGTAATGCACTACCAGTCACAGTCTTTCTCGAGACGTCGTTGTTTCGCCCATCCCCTCTCGATAGGAGCAATTGCCCGTCAATATGGTTGGCAGAATCCAAAGCGAGAGTACTTGAGTTTCCCATCATGTTCAGTGCTTCCGGAGGGGTAGAAATCGGTGAGAACACGCCGACACAAGTAGCATCAGATGCCCAATTGAATATGTACAATTATACTTCCGGTGACTGAAGCTTCTGACTTCCCCCATGACCTACTCGATGACTCGGAAAACACATCGAAACACGATGCGCAACCTCGTTTCGAAGAAGAATTGCAGCAGCCTGGCAAGGAGTCGTGATTGGCAAGCTCGTGGGGGCAGGCTCCCCTGTGATACGATAGTGGAACAAACCAGAATCCCTATGAAAAACTCTGTAGCAAGGAACTTAGACAACAAACGCAGTGATGATGGTAATCTGTCTACGATCACCTTCTTTCCAAAATTTGGCAACTGCAAACGTCGGACGAGCTAACACTTCTGCCATCCTTTTGGCTCATGTCGGCGTAGGTCGGAGTAGATGTTAATACTAATAGCTTTACCAAGGGTTGATACGGTATTGCCGAAGGGAAACAACTTTCTGGGCCATTTCGTTTGAATGTGCGAATCTCTTTCGGCATCCGAAACATGACAATTCACCCAAAGAGGACGTAGATCGATATGGTATAGAAAGGAGGCCCGACGAGTAACAATAGTGTTTGAATGAGCTAGGAGCCTTTGGTCCAATCAGATGTTTCTGTTGCACGAATAGCTCGTCCAGCATAGCCCACTGCCTCGACTACAAAGCTTACGCCAGCTGTGTCTTAGAGATCGGGCTGGACTCAACCAATATTCCTCCATACCCATACAAACGAGAGAGAGTGGGGGGAAATGCATGCTCTGGCCTTGGCAAGTTGAAAAGCATGTCCAGCCTTAACAGCATCAGGGCCTATGAATGAAAGCAATGGTCGCGGGTAGCGATGGGTCATGGCGGTGGTGATTTTGCTGTTGCCTAGGATCCATTCCTAGCATCTTTTTTCCTTGCGCCTGCGGAACCCCAATGTTTCGAGGCTGACTACCAAGTAAAAGTGCCACTTTTGCTTCGCCTCAAGAACAGTACGTAACATGCGATGCACGACCGCTATGAACGAGATAGAGATGTTAACAACAAGGCACTGCCATCCGCCGCAAATCGTCAACGGCGGACTTGGGCAGCGAAATTCGAAACCCGCACCGGGGTTCCAATGTGATCGGGAATCATCAAGTCTTCCTCTGGGGCGCACAGCCACACTAGGCATGATGAGCCACCGTCCATCTTGTCGAATCTACAAATCTGCACAGCTTTCATTCGGGCCATAACTGGACGAATTTGCTTCTACCGTCGAGTAAGAAGAGAAATATGTGTGCCTCGGACGGATACCTGTCTCAATTTCCAGCAACCCGGCAGCAGGTGCTAAGCGGAGTTAAGACCAGAGTGGTAACAGTCAGCTCCCTCTAACTGGAGTAAACAGGGGTAAAGTCGCTTCTGGTTGGACAATGGCGATGGTAGCTGCGCACGACGCTATATCCTGGTTAAAGTCGTGGAGACGCTTTCGTTTTCGGACTCATCATTCATTGGTCGGCGATTCCACCCGCCGACTCAGTCCTCACCAGCGATCGACCGGGGATTTCATACATGAGTTCACGCGTGAGGAGAGACCGCGTCGCGCCCATGGCTCTTTGCTCCTGCCCACGGATTCCACGGGCGTCACGGTACCAGCATCACAATGTATGCCAGGACCCTGCCGCAGCCCGATGTTTCCCAGTCACTTTTGATTAGAAATCTGGCCGGTCCCCTCTTATCCGATACTATACGGCGACCACCCAGAACTCTAATGATACAATTGTGGGCGAGAAAGAACCTTAAAGTCGGCGGACGATCCGGCGACGCAAGACTGAGGCTTAGATGCTACTCGTCAAGCCAAGCCCGGTCTTGGCAACGAAATGAGAAGGGCGACTGACGACACGAGTTTGGCTGGACAATGGTACTGTCGAGGGGGAAGTGATAAAAGCTTTCTACCAGACACGCAACCTCTGCCGAGCTGGCTTGGCGACTTTGCTGCTACACCTCCTGACCGTCCAGTCCTCCCACAGTCCGGTCCCACCCCCAAACCCGTCCCTTTTCACCCATCCCATTACTTCGTCTGTAGCAAAAATTGTTCCAACCACGACGTTTCACTGGTTCTATATTCAGCCTACCCATGCAAGGCTGTCAATGCGTCTTGTAGGCACGCTCGAAGCAACCAAGTGAAGGAGGGTACCTCCCCACACTGACGCACGCACACAAGGCTTAGCTCATGCCGGTTACTACCACCGCTCCTCCCGCGGGCAGTCTGATCTTCTAAGAGCCTTCTAAGAGCAGTCAATAGCCGCGGACGTCGGCCGGGCTTTGTTGGTATATCCGCCCATTCGGCGGAGGGGGGAGGAGTGGTCTTGGCTCGACTTAGTGCCGCAGCGCTCACACCGTTGCCCGTAAGCACAGAGATACCAAGGAACCTAGTAAGCTTCACTTCTCCAATTTTTCCCTACCCTCCTTTCAAATTTTCCATGGGCCCTCTACCTGGTCACCCTTAACACCGATCCGGAACCCCAGCTGGCGGGGATGGATCAGATTATTGACGTTAAGGTGTCCTGATGGCAGACTCGAGTCTTGGCGCTCCCGCAGATATTCTGTCAACATCTAGTAGGATTACGCCCTGCTGCCCGTCAGAGGATGCCTCAGTACCGCGTTCCTCGTGCCCAATCGTGTCCTCTCTAGATCGGACGGAGCCTAGGCGTACCCGTTGACTTCCACATCCGTCTTAGGTTCATTCGGCCGAGAATGAACAACAACGTTCGACAAGGCTCAATATAAGAATAACCTCTCACAACCTGAACGTAGATCGCCAACCCTGAGATTGGCCGGCTTGGTAGTATAAACAGAGGGACACACTTCCGATCCGCGCGAGTCTCCCCCCACCAGGTTGTCCTTATTCACTGGGCCTTATTCTCCGAATCTCGTCATCGTCCTCGTTCTCGGGTGGTTGTTCTATTTTCTGATTGCACCCATCGAGCCACCGGATTTGAGCAGAAGCCACGATCTCGCCATGAAGCGTCTTGGCTACAGGAAGTCTCGCAATGGATGCCTACGATGCAAGGAGAGGAGAGTCAAGGTATGTCTTGTTCGAAGCCGCAACCAACTCCCAACGATGTCGTTGGTCTCCAGCAGCCCGCTACCCCTTTATCGCGTCCGCGTTGGCGCACCCGTTCGGCCGAGACTAACCACGATATCCCCAATGCAGTGTGACGAAAGCAAGCCTTGCAGCGCTTGCGTCCGCCACGGGCTGCCATGCAGCCTGGAAAACACGGGAGCGCCGACAAGCGCCTCGTCTCGTATGACGGTTCGGCAGCCGCCAACGAGTATCGCACACCGTACCAAGCGATCGGACTCGCGAGTAAGCTTCCCCCTCTCCCATATTCGATGTTGTGTTGGGCCTCGTTTTCGGAAACTGACGAGACGCGGGGTTGATAGGGGTCGGTATCGGCACCTAAGCGACGGCCAAGCGTGCACTCGTCGGTATCTTTGTCGCCACAGTCAGCCGCCGGTTCACTCGGTGGCCACCAGGGCGGTTTTAGTCCCGGAGGAGCCCAGGGAGGAGGACAAACCTCTCCTTCGTCACAGTCGGATCCTTTCCCCTACTTCTCGAGGTTCCTGACAGATCTCAACAAGACCGAGACGGCAAGCGGGTGGATCTCCGACCTCGAGCTTATGCACCACTACACTGCCGTGTCGTACCGGACGTTTTTACACTCCTCCGCCTCCCAGTCCGTCTCCCATCGGGCCCTCCAGTACGACGTTCCCCGAGAGGCGCTCTCCTATCCCTTCCTCCTCCACCAACTCCTTGCCTTCTCGGCCTACCACCTAGCATACCTCCAACCCGACTGCCGCCATGCCTACCTCATGCAAGCCGCCCAGCACCAGAACGATGCCATCAACGGCATGAGAGGGACCCTGCTGGGCACAATCTCGCCGACGAACTGCCACGCGCTGTTCGCCTCCTCCATCTTCCTGACCCTGAGCGCCTTCGCCACCTACCCCAGCTACGAGAAATACAACCCTTCCTTTTCCCCCATCGACAGCATGCTCGACATCTTCACCCTGACGGACGGCATGAGCGCGATCCTCCGCGCGTCGGACGACGATCTACGCAAGGGTCCGCTGCGCGAGATCTTCATCCGCGGCGCCGGCGACACCACGCCCACGACGGTCGAGCCGTCGCTCCAGCCCCTGTTCGACCGGCTGCCCCGCCTGAGCACGCAGCTCGCGACGATTGGGCTGCTCGAGCACGAGGGGAAGTACGCCATCACCAACTCCATCATAGCCTTGAGCGAGTGCGTCGCCAAGGTCTCCACCTCCAACGACATCTCGGCGCCGGTCGAGTTCCGCGCGGTGTTCTTGTGGCCGATCCTGATGTCTACCGACTACCTGGATATGCTTCGCCGACGTCAGCCGGCGGCGTTGGTGGTGTTGGCGCATTTCTGCGTCGTCATCCACATGGCCGAGCCTTTCTGCTGGTTCCTGAACGGTTGGGCTAGGTCCCTGATGTCGGTCATATCCGAGCAGCTAGCCGAGACGCCTTTGGCGGAGTTGGTGATGTGGCCGATAGAGGTCATTGGAGTTGGTGGCTACGAGGTGCAGCTAGATCGTATGATCCACGCCATGCCTATCGCTCTATAACCTCGTCTCTTTGCTTGCGACTGGCGCTACTGGATATTCGGGGAGGGCGGCGGCGAGGTTACAAGGCACCTCGCTCTAGGAGCATCTTTTTGACAGCGGTCACTTGGCAGAGCCAGGATGGCATATCAGGACGGGAACGGGAGTCACGGGGTTTGGATAAACAATACAGGCAGCCGGGGCTGGGCGAACAGGCGCGGCGCACGAGATATTGTTAGGAGCCCGGGACTTCGGCGGGCTTGGAAATTGGAGAACCGCGACCTCAGGGGAACTTGGCAAACCTTGCTGCACACGTGAAGAATACCAAGGCTTACAGATTTGACTTTGTCACCATGATGAACGCAGATATTACAGTTAGAAACCATGAGACCTGACCGGGCCGGCCGGCCCGGACATTCAGTCCGACTTCGCTTGGTGTCTGCCTTGCCTAAGTGAGCACATGCTGGCGATCGGGTGTATCGATTTCGAATCGATGCTTCGCCCGACTTGATGGAGAATACTACTCTGGCTTGCAAGGCATCCTGAAGACCGGTTGAACATCCACTCACCCGGCAATCGACAAGGAGCACCGATGCGTCGGGTTGTCTCCGCAAGCGTCCTCCTGTCCCAGATTCGATTCCAGAGAGTCCTCGTCTTTTTTTATTCCCCGTTCTTGAACACACAACTCCTACCATGACACTGCATCCTCCGAAAGGCCGCAATCAAAAGACCCGAAAGGTCGTCGTCCCGACCGCCCCTTGAACGAGCTCCACGCGGGGCTTCCTCTTCCACATACCCCTGACCTCGTCAACACCAAGCCCGGCCACAGCGCTGACGGCGAAAACACCAGAAGCCATCCACAACGAACCCGCTCCCCCCTTTCCGGATTCCTCGACCTGACGAAGGCTGAATTGGTGGTTCACCGCAGGTATGAACGTTCTCTGCGAAACAAGGTTGGTGTTGGGGTCCGGCCTCAGCACCCACGCCCCCTTGTCGACATCCCTAGAGCCCCTGCCATCGAGATCCACGTCGGCTATACCGCTCGCGCCCGCCCCCGACAGAACAAAACACTTGTCGTCCTCTTCGGAGAAGCATTGCCCATCCATGTCCAGGGCATCCCTCTTCGGGATGAAGTGCCCCTCCGCGGTGTGGGAGTCGATCGCGAAACCCCCGTCCACGAGCTGTACGCCACCAGCCCAGGATGGCAACTCGCCCTTGGGATCCCACTCGACCCTGTGGACGCGGACATGCCAGCCGGGAAACGCTTCCACGACAGGCACCAAGGCCGTCTCAACCCGTAGGTCGAGCCACCTCCACGGCCTCCAGACGCTAACCAACGCGGGCACTTCGCAGGCTTCCCCGTCTCGGCCCCTGACCTCCGCCGTTTCGACCCTCACATCCGTCGCTCCCGCCTGACGCACCAGCTCTCGCCCCCGTCGACGCTGGCGACGAGCGTGCTGTCGGGCGCCATCTGCGATAGCAGCGTCCCCGTCGGGACGCTGAACCCAAACGCGGACGAGTAGGCGAACTTGCCGTACTTTGCCTCCCGCGCCTTGAAGTTCTTCTTGGTCATCTGGCCGGCGGAGACGAGAAAGTGGTGCTCGGGCGCGCTGCAGAGGATCTGCCTGGGCGGCCAGACGACCTTGACGCGATCCGGTGCCCCGTTACCCGCTACCCCCGGAGACGGCGAGGAAAACTTTCTGTCGAGCGGATGGGGCAGCTCGTCGCACGTCCAGAAGGGATGCTCCTCCTCCAGGCCCAGGACGACGAAGCTCTTGAGGCTCCAGTACACGGACTGCGGCGAGTTGTAGTCCTCGCTCAGATACATGTTTGGGTACGTGAAGCCGATGTTCAGCGTCCCGTCCGTGTTGAAGACGTCGGGATGCCTCGCCCACCACCGGAGATGCCTGAGCAGAAGCCCTTTGACCGTTCCCGTGTTGTCGACGGGAGCAGGGAGGTCGACGCCCGCCGTCGCCGCCGCCGCCCAGAATGCCGCGAAGGCGAATCTGTAAGTCATGCTCCTACCGAACGGTATCGCCGCCCCTGTTCGCCATCAGCAAGACGTCCGAGCGACCCGACCAGGAATAACACACCGTTCGTGTCGAAGTACCTCCAAAAGCCCGACGCAAACTCCCTCGCTTGCACCTTGTACCTCTCAACCCTCTCCTCGTCTCCAACGGCGAACCTCACGTACAGCAACTGCGCAAACTGAATCGAGAAGCTCCCCGAGTAGTAGTCCGCCTGCTTCCTCTCGTCCCCCCAGAGCCCGTCGCTGGACCACCCCTCCCCGAGATAGAACGTGTCCAAAACGTCAAGGTCCCTGTCCATCGTCGGCCTCACGTCCTCCATCGCCGCCCCGAGAGCCTTGACCAAAGCCAAGTTCACCAAGACCCGGAACCAGATCCAGTTGCTCTGCGGCAACCTCCTCCCGTTGATCTGCCCCAACCACCCCCTCAACCTGCCCCTCGCCTCCTCGTCGCAACCCGACAAGAGCGCCTCGGGGGCGACGAGCAACGCGAACGCGAGCGACTCCATCTCCACCATCCTCTGATCAATGTCTCCGACGTCGCCCCAGTACTCTTCCGACTCGGGATCCGTGCCCGCCGGGACACCCCGCGCCCAGGAAATCAGGTTCACGTCGGCGACCCCGCCATGCCCGTTGAGGAGGTCGGCAACGACCCACAACGGCCGCGCAAACCCCTCCAGCTGCGCAGAGACCTCGTCGAACCCGGCAGCCGTGTTGGTGGCGATCTTGATCCGCGCGTTCGCCGTAGACTTGTACCGCTCCAGCGGGCGGAGGAGCGCCGCCGCCGCGCGCACGAGGTCATGGCGCGTGCGGAAGGGGTTGTCCGAGAAGCCAGGTAAGGACGGCATGATGACTGATGCGTCGGCTGCAAATTGTGATTTTCGACGAAAGAGAAACTCTGTGACGTTGCCAAAGAGGTTTCTGCCGCGGGCCGGCTTGTGGCGATGTGTGGTTTCGTCCATCCACCTCACATCGTCGGTGACGAAGCCGCGGATCAAAGGCGACGGACTGCGGGGTATCTCTCGGACGACCTCAGCTCGCGTGAATGGTGCCCGAATCAACGTCACAGGGCGGAATTGACAGACTAGAATAAGGGCGTTTCCGGCACAACGCTTTCTTCGGTGGGCATTTTCAGAACACCGAATTGCTAGACTCTCCACGCGCGTTCGCAGTATGTCGGTCTCAAGGCAAACCGGATTCCTATGTGCAGCAGACCGTATCGGTCGACATTCTTCTTTTCCGTTCTAGACAGTGTCTGTGACCTACTCGTCATACGCACCATAATCTTCGTCGTCTCCGGCCCAGTAACCCCCGTGGGCGTCGCTCATGTGCGCATATATAGCATCAAGACCAACATTCTCTCCACAGAAGAAGCACCAATGCGCGGAACATCCCGGGACCGTGCAAGTGATATGGTCGCAGCCGCCCAACTTCTCCGTGGGGGTTCCGCAGCCCGGGCAGTTCCGGACATGTACCTTGGCGCCCTTGGTTTCCTTGCAACCATCACAGGACCATTCCGAGACTTCGGGGGCCCCCGCGGCACATACTCTTTCGGCGTACCTCCGGGCAAATCCGCAATCCCAACACCACCCGTATATCCACTCGGCGTCCGTCGCCGCCGTGCTCAAGTCGCCGATGTGGGAGACGCCCAAGGGTGAGACGGTCTTGGCAATAGGCTGGCGACGACAGAAGGGGCAACAGAGGGCGGCAAGGTTAATCAGTTTCCCGCGAGCGTTGAGGCCATACCATTCCTTCGAACAGCCACTGCAGATCTGCTGGTGGCAACCCTTTCGGCCGCACGCTCGGTGAAGGTCCGTCTTCCTGGTGTTGGAGAAGCACAGGCTGCAGACGCCGGCCTCGGTCCGTCGGGACTGTACCCACCCGCGGAGGCAGTCGGAAATCTCGGTCTGGTTGTGAACCGTCTTACCGCGAATGGTAAGCTGGGCCTGCTGCTGGCCGGACACGCGCGGTATGATCTCGACTTTGTCGGCCAGCGTCTCCCGTCCTGCTTCGGGGACCTGGGAAACGGTGTGGAACAGGGTCCGCCCGTTGAAAGGGTCCGCGATAGCAGATGCCTCATTTCGAAGGAGCCATGCCGCACCGTTTTCGCTGCTCAGTTGCTTGGCAGACGTCTCGTGATTGATCACAGTGACTCGGTTCGTCGCACAGGCGTAACACTTGAAGGTGGAGGGATCGAAGTCAAGCGGGCGGTAGATCTCTGGCCAGATGACGCGGTTCAGGCACTGAGAACACTGGACATAAGGAGCTTTCTTGTTATCGGCTCTGGACGAGCCCGCATGCCGGCAGTAGTAGCATTTGGCCCGGACCTTCAGTGTCTCGGGGTTGTAGACGACGTACTGGGCACGGCACGTCTGAGTGAAACACTCCACCCATGTGGCCTCGGTATTCTCTGTGTCGTCGTGACTCACGTTGTTGCAAATGCGAAGCTTCACGTCTCCCACTGGCTCGCAAGCCGTGCAACTGGAGTGACGAACTTGGGAGCAAAGGCCGCAGATGCCGCCCTCGCTCATGACAGTGACCGAGCGTGGGAACTTGCAGCCCTTGCAGACAATAATAGGGCCGATGGCGGCCTTTGACTTGTCAGGACGCCAACCTACCTTGGCCTGAAGGGTGGTGTTCAGATTCAGCTCGAGTAGCTTGTAGTCGACCAGGGTCTTGAAGAGGCGTCGGTCTCCATCCAGCAGGATGCACGATTCCGGAGTTGGCCGCTGCGTCACACCCTCGGCCACCCGTCTTTCAAAGTCCTTGTCAGCATCAAGAAGAAGCAAGAGGCAGTTGGTATTCCAGGTCTCGGGGATATCCAAAGTATTCCACTTGTCGGTGAAATAAAGAAGCTCTCGATCGGCGGCATCCCTGAGTGGCTGGATACCCATCCGGAGGGCAAGTGCGGCGAGAAGGGCGGCTGGACGTGCCGCCAACATCGTCCCAGGAAGCACAAGGTGAAGGAGGATCTTCCAAAACTTGCGCTGGTACTCAGGAGTCGCCAGAGCCATCGGAATTCGAGGGACTTGGTCAGCCGCCTTGATGTGAGCCGACAACTCGTCCTCCGAAGTAACATAGGTGAGCCGTGTCAGAACCCTACCGAGTCGTCGAAGAACACGGTAGTCGCAGGAGCGTCCGATCTCTAGGAGCTCATCTCTGGTAAACCCCGCTGTTTTGTTGTCGTCGCCGTCGCCGTCGCCGTCGCCGTCACCATTCTCACCGCCCCTAGTCTGGACGCCAGTTGCTTGGAAGTATTCGGTGGGGTCTAGGAACACGCAGGGAAAGCGGCGGTTTTCGGGCACATTTCCGATGGTCTCCAGGACTTCGGCAGCATAATCGTAGGACTCTTCCAGCCAAATTTTCATGCGTGCCTTCTTGTTAGGGTCCGGGATACGGTCGATGGAATAACCAAAGGCCTGGATCAGCCCGTCGCGAGCGGGATTGTCGCGATCGTTGCAGACGGCTCTCCAGAGGCTGCCAAAGACGGGATTCACGGCGATGGTAGTGACGTCGGCTTCGATGAGGGACTTGAGCTGGTCAGCAACGAAGGTGCGGTACGGCTCATCGACCTGGTACCGCTTCGAGAAGTTCAAGAGGGGTGTCTGCCGAGTTTCGATGACGTTGGCCAGCTCGTCGAGCGTAGAATGCGTAGTCGTCATGTTGTCTTTGACGGGACGAACAGTATGCCGATCGATTGGGAAGAAGACCTCGGCAGCCTCGTCCGCTTCGTCCTTGACATTCTCCATCGTCCGAGTATCTCGGTACTTGCAGACGCGGGCGAAGCGACGTTGACCGGAGGTGGAGGCGCCTCGCTTACCAACGCCCATCCAGGCGAGAAGGATGCTGGCCGTCAACTGGGAAATGGCATCCGCCGTGGGGATCTCGGGGTGGTCGTTGTCCAGCTTGAAGCAAACGCCACCTGTCATGTGGGCGAGATAGGCGAAGGGGGCGACGGTGTCGGCGATGGAACCCTGGACGACGGGGAAGACGTTGGCCTTCTTCTCGCCGTCCCGAAGAGTCTTGGCACCAGACACCCAGTCCGTGAACAGGTTCCCACAGCCGTAGAAAGTGTGCGGCTTGGAGAGGTGGTCGATCTCCTTCTGTCTGTTTATGGATTTCGTGCCTGGGAGATGGGGCGGGGCGTCAGCGTAGAGGACGATGATGGTGGTGGCCTCTGATCGCATGACGCTGTAAGCCCGTGCGAGGCCAGACTTCGCAGCCTCGGGCCAGTCGACGTCTGTCCAGCCAGAACGTGTTCGGATATTCTTGGCCATGCCCAGTAGGCTGGCCTGCGTGACGGTATCACCCATCTCGCCGGCCCCATGAACAGAAGCTTCGTGCCAGCCGGACCACTCGGTCAACCCATCGGTAGAATAGTCTCTGTAGGCCATGACTCCCACGCGGCAGAAGGAGCCCGTCAGAGACGATATGCGGATGATTTCGGGGAGAGACTGGTTGAGGGCCGCGAGGTAGCTTCTCATGGAGGCGGTGGCGTCCGTCAGGAACAGGAGGTCGTAGAGTTCGCTGCCGGCCATGTTGGGCGATTTTCAATCTTCTTCTCTCCTCGCTGTCTGCTTTCGTTGTTGATGATACACCCTGTGGATATGCGGAGGACAGAGGGCGATGGAGAGGGCGTGGGATGTAGACGAGGAAAAGGGAGGAGAAGGCATCCACGGCACAAAATCAGGCGCGAGGCAGGAAGTGAAAACGGGGATGGGCGAAGGAAAGCGAAAAGGGCATGTTGCTGATGTGGGAAAGAGCGGCTGTTACTTATACGCAACGACCGAGAAGGACGGTGAGGCCAATCGGGACCAGAGCGTTGACTCACACCGTCAGATAGCACCTGCGTGTCACTCGCCGTGCCGGTAACCGAATCGAGACCGAATCCTGCTGGTTGAGCCAATGCTCATATTGTACCCCATGTAATCATCCATGATCGGTTTTTCCCACGCAATACCATCGGGCAATGAGTCCGATTTCTTATCGAGCGAGGTTTGCGACGCTCGGAAAGCTTTACTGCAACGCCAAACGGAATACGAGTTCCTGGGCGCTCGTAAACTGTCGTTCCTACAGGGGGCTAGTGGGCTGAACCAAGCCGCTAACCCACTGTCAGCACCGTTATACAGGTGCATGCCTCACGGCGGTCCGAATAGCGTCGGAGGCAGTTTATTGATTCGTTCGCACGGAGCATTGTAGAAACATGAACGTCGGCTGATGTAACCCCCCAGCTCCAGCCAGCTTTCATGGGACCGCTCCTTGTAGTCGACGGAACATGGCTTGAGTTTCGGTTTCCCGTGAGATGTGACAGGTTTGTTGGAAGAAAGTTCCACAGGAACGTGTGGTACATGTGCAATAAAGTGAGCCCGAGGAGCATCAAATGGGTTCGAATGACCAGCAGCTTTCGCACCTCTCACTTGGAGAAGGTGGCCCTGATCACCTGGATCCTGTTGTTGTTCGTGAAAGAGATGACAAGCGTCTTCCCCGACTCGTCGAGGTACGGATGAGCAACGCCAGCGTAAACCAGCCCGCCGTCAATAGCCTTGGCCTGGAAGATCTTGACATCCGGCGTCCAGGGGCCCTCAGGGCTAGATGCGGTTCGCAAGAACACGGAGCCACCACCGATGCCTCACCAGATGTCAGCTTAGAGGGGACCAAGCAGGCCAAGTAAACCGAACACGACTTACCCAAGTGAACAAATATGTAGCACTGATAAAACTCATTCCACACGACCTGGCCCTGCCCGGTGCCCCATACGGCGGCCGTCTCGGCCGCGAAGGTCGTCAACCGCTCCGTCCTCCACCCCCGCTGCCGGCCCCACCAGTACTCGTACCGGGACAGGTCGAAGGCCTCGCCCGCCTTGACGCGCACCAGGTAGACATAGCTGCACTGGACCCAGTCGCCGGTGACGGTCGCCGGCGGGCCGCCCCAGGCGTAGATGTACTCGGAGCGCGGGTCGCGGAACGCCGCTTTGTCGCCGTACCGCGGGTCGCTGTCGGCGGGCCACCAGTAGCCCTTTTCGCCGTAGCGCTTGGTCACGGTCGGCGTGCCGTCGATGACGTCGACTTTGGCGATGCCGGCGCCGACGAGGCCGGCCGCGTTTTGGTTCTGGAAGCCGTGTGTGAGCCTGCATTCGGGGCGTATCAGAGACGGCGACACCGCGGGGCTTACTCACGACCAAGTAAAAAACGGCGCCGGTCCGCGTGGCGGCGTCGGTCTCGACCAGGCTCGTCCCGCCAAACCCGGTATCGAACTTCTCTCCCCAGGAGGCATCGAACGGGATGAACTGCCTCTGCCGCTGATTATCGCCCAGGTTCAGATCGTGCACCAGCAGCGGGTCTCCCGTCATCGCCGACACAGCGTCGCGGACCATGCCGTGGAACCCGGGCGTATCCTTCTCCGGGTCCGTCACGCCTGCATCGCACCAGAGCACGTCACCCCAGACGGCGAACCACTTTCCCGCGATGGCGCCAGTGAAGCCCAGGTCGCGGTGCGAGCAGCTGTTGTCGGCCTTCTGGAGGCCGAGGTACTCGACTTTCGGGTTCACGATGGG
>JAIMZG010002215.1:0-12134 GCA_020466075.1 Colletotrichum coccodes
GCGCAGGACGTGCTGGGCGAGGAGGGAGACGTACTTCCATACTCTGTGCCAGCCAAAGGACATGAGGTCGTTCATACGATCATACGAGTCGGCGACGACTGTGAAAGCGCCGGCGACGCGATCGGCTTCTCGAGATTCGGGGACGGTCTTGAAGCCAAAGTGTGTCGTCTTGCTGTCGGCGGAGGAGTCGGATGAGGTGTTGATGGATCGGGAGGCGATTACGAAGGGGCGAGGCACGGGGGAAAACGATGTGTTGAGCTGGTTCGAGAGAGATCGCACGCTCCATTGGGAGCGGAGGGCACGTCGGGTCGCCATTGCTGGGTAATGGCTTGGGGTTGAAGAAGGGGAGGGTCCTGGAGCGCAACGAAGTCAGTCGATCAGTGCTTGGGAGAGCTTCCGAGATGGAATTTTTGGTGGAGATAGGATTGGATGTGGCTGGTGCGCGCTACTTCAGTGACATCGGGTTCAAGCCACATCTCAACCATGATCGGGTTAAGCCATCACACCGAAACGTGTAAGTGCTAGGTGGGGGCAAGCTTAAAGAGTTTAGCAGGCTGATACCTTAGACGGTGGCCTCGTTGGACGCATCAGTTGTTGTATCTTTCTTGTGCGCTGCTTGGTGATGAGCCAGGGCCTTGGCGAAGGTATGGATTTGGTTGCGGGCGAAGTAGACGATGACACAGAGAAGCAAGGTGAGCAAAAGAACCAGAACGGCAATCTTGGCGGCGGGACTCATGGCGATACGTTTGACTCTTGAGCTGTCCTAAAATACTCTTGGTACGTTCTGGTTGCAGACAATAGAGAAATTTGTCGAAAAGTGGTGGTGAAGTCCAAACTTGTCGGGTCTGTTAGTGGCAGGAATGTGTGAGCGGTTGCATGTGCAATGGTTGACGACAGGTGAGTTCCTGCCTCCGCAGATGTAACGACGACCGTTGGAATTTTGGAATATTTGTATGTTTTTACCTGGTCCTCACTTAGTCCTGCGCATCTTGAATACCAGTCAAGCCTTGCATCGCGGAGTCAGGCCCCGAAAACCACTGACTTACATTCCCCCACTGGTTTCCTTCACCGAAATACACTGTTCACCGAACCACCCACCTGGGCCCTGCTGTTATCGATAAATGGGTCTCTAATAGATCCTCGGTCTCCACCGGAACTGCAGACACACAGTCTATGGCACTGTACTGTTACTGTCCACCAGCTTCAAGATCCGGACACCTCCGAGCCATGATCCACGCTCTCTTCCGCCGAATCACCACCAACTCGATCACCGGAAGATGGATCCCAGCTGGGAGGCACGTTTTCCACCGACGGTATCCAAGGCTTGCAGTCGTTGTCATACACGGAAAGTCAAGGTGACCTGACCAATCCTCATCGAGCATTTGCGATGGTAACTGACTAATAATGCATAAGTGTGATTTACGGGTCCCTCGATGCTCAACTTGCCAGAAGCAAAATGAGCAGTGCAACATTACGGATCGCGTGACATACTCTTATGCTGCCGTTAAAAGCCTGCAGGATAACATCAATGAGCTTCAGAGCAGACTTGACGCGCTTTCTCGGGGCTCACCCGACCAACACGCAAGAACAACTGAGCCTGGTCAGTTCGGTGATATTCGCAAAGAAGCTGAAGAGATTGGTGTTCTGGCTATTGGAAGACCCAACAGCTACTCGGACAGTATATACAGTAAGTATTTCTTGGCAGAATCTCAATCGTATATCATTGTACTCGTGGAGCCTGCGTTGATCAGTGTTGCGTTCTCAAGTGGGCAGTGCTACTGGTTCGACCTTTGCTCGGATCTTCTTCAAGCAAATCAATCTGGAAGCACTTTCTACGTCATCGTCCTCCAACCATCGAGACATTGCTGGAATAGGCCAAGAACTGCCTCAAAGAAACGCAGCACTCCCGCCACAGCCAGTCGCAACATTGCTTTTCCAAAAATATATCAGTCGCATTCACCTTTGGTGGCCATTTCTCTCCCTTCACTTTCTAAGGAGTAGCTTCGCACGCATGTACGAGGATCCAACAAGATGCTCTGTATATCAGAGATTTTTGGTACTCTTGATTCTGGCTTTGGCGTCTGCCACTTGCTCCGAGAGCCAAGAGTACCGTAGAATGATGGACTTCAATAGTCCAACCGACTACTTCCAGACAGGACTGCGCTTCTTTCTCAACTTCCACGACCATCCCCGAGACCTTCAAGGTCTCCATTCCGTGCTCTTGTTAAGTTTATGGATGCTGGGATCGAAGGTTAGGAGCCATGGTGATGACCTTTGGCAACTGAGCCGTTACGCAATGTCAGCAGCCATAGAAATGGGTCTCCATCGTCGTTCCGTCACCGCGGGAGACTTCAGTGCCGAGGATCGCGAGATCCGTAATCGCACATGGTGGTGCATATACAGCCTAGAAAGGCAGATCGCAGTAATCACCGGTCGAGTATTGTCAGTTCGAGACCACGCGATAGATGCCCCGAACCCATTCCTTAGCAGCTTGGACGACCTTACGACCGCTGAAGCACAGGCTGCACCCGTGGTACACCGACTCAACGTCAAGCTCTTTAATCACTTAGTGAGACTACGCCAAATAGGCGGCCGCGTTCTCGAATCTGTCTACATCGCCAGGGCGCCGGACGGGCGAGCATCTAGAACTACATTTCAGCAGATATGCAGCGAAATCGAAGATATTCGGAGAGAACTGGAAGACTGGAAACGAGACATGTCACTCCTTGACATCAAGGGTACTCAAGAGTACTCCGAGATGAAGGTCGAATACGGTCTGCTTCTGCTTCTCATGTACCGACCATCTCCCACCTTCATGATACCGTCCAACGATATGGTTGAGATTTGCTCTAGGGCGGTGTCCGGCACGGTTTGTCAGTGGTTGAAGTTGGAGTATCAGCATGGCATCACGGCTGTTTGCCGATGCTTCCGCCACGTGCATTCGATTCTAATGGTAGGGCTTGCAGGCTTGTATTGCGATTGGTAAGTTTCTTTCCAACATTTCTCATGACAAATACCTCGTCCTAAGCCTTTTATGTGGATTTTGTAGCATAGCGGCTGATTAACCGAAACAGGCATACAAGAGCGATGGCTCGCAGTCCTGAATCCCCCCTCCTTCACTCCCATGGGAACGACGTAGCCTCATGCATCGACCTCATCGAACGTGGTACCGCCCTGATGAACGAAGAAAGCTTGCTTAAGTATCGCGACCTTCTCCAAGCAGCGCGGTTAAAGGTGTATGGGCCAACAACCTGGCCGCCGCCGAGCGTGCAGACTCAGATGACAGATGGCTCATCCGGGGCCCCTGTCAGCTCCTCCGACACACTCGGCATCTTCGCTTCAGATAAACTACCGTATTCTATGTCCTTCCAGGGCGAAGGGCTGGAAACTTACATGAATCAAGTGACTGGATATTTCGATAGCACCCAGCTTGGCCTGGACGAAGGTCTGACTGCCTGGTTCGATACATTTATGAACGAACTCCAGCCTGGTCATAACAGCGAGGCGAGGTAAAAGCTTAACGTGCCACCCATGCGGCCTTTCGGTTGCAGTTATTCTATAAGAGGACTCGTTCATTCATGTCTCAATACGCGTTACCATTCCGGTGAGCTGATTCAACTTCCCGTGCCTGAATAACTAAGCTCACAGGCAAGTTATTAGCATGGTCCATTCAATCAACCTCAGGATGCCAACTCGACAATGCTTGACCAAGTATGTCCGGAAACGCCCCACGTTCGAACAGTATTGCCGAATCTATCCTACCTTGTTTTGCGATCGCCTGTTGTTATCGGAGGAGGAAAGGGGTCTCGGACTGGACCGACTTGAAGTGGAGACGATCTTGCTCAACATCGTCAAGCTCTCGGCCGCCACCGAGCCCAGTGTCCACCTGGACAATCTCATAGGAAACGACGTTGTGACATCTTGATCATCAGCCACGCTGTTGCCGCAGGATAAATCCCCGGAAATTTCTAATCAAGAGAATTTTAAACTTTTCAGGTTTCCAGTACCAAGCAGAGCCTTCACCAACTTACACAGAACATCACCTGCCAGATCTCGAAGTAACCATGTCTGGGTCGCAGCCAAAGAATCAACCGGCCACAAGCCATACATCTGTCCTCAATGCCAAGAACTCTTCCATACTGGTAGGTATCAGTAGGCCCTGAATGAAATACGTTGTAACTGTAACTAATTACCTTGAAAGGTCGGTATCCGCGATGGCGTGACAGGAGACTTTCGACTAGTCGCTAGAGACCTGGCTGTTGTTTCGGTCTTTGACTCAAACTTTCTCATTGGTGATGGTATCTGGGTAAGTGGGATTCTGGGCTTACCATTGACCCCCAAAGGCTCGGCGGCTAAGCATGAGGGTTCGATGCACAGGAAGGCATTCGTGCTGTCAGGGGCCGGATCCAGTTTGCCAAGGAACACATCAACCGGCTTTTCCAGTCCGCGAAGGCTATGTACATGGACTTGGGCATGACAAAAGGAGACCTCCTTTCACTGCTACATCAAACCCTAGACGCCAACAACATGGGAGATGAGCCTCATGTTCACATCCGCCTGGTAGTGAGCAGAGGGTTGAAGTCGACCCCATATCAGAACCCGCATGTCAATATTGGCCTGCCACTCATCGTCATAATTCCTGAGATTAAGGCGGTTGACCCAACGGCAAAGTCGCGCGGTCTGCGCTTAGGTACGACCTGGGTTCGCCGCGGCCCGCCAGACGTCAAGGACGAGCAGTGGAACCACATTTCCAAAGCCACGGACGTTCAGGCTTGCGTAAGCGCAAACGTTATGGGCGTCGATGAGGCGCTGATGCTGGACCTGAGGGGTTTTGTGAAGACGTGCAACTCGGTCAACTTCTTCATTGTCCGTGGTGACGAGGTATGGGCACCAACGAAGGACAATCAGATGCAGGGCATCACTCGCCAGAAGACCATTGACGTATGCCGGGCACACGGTATCAATGTCCGAGAACTCGACTTTGCGCTTACTGAAGTATATGGGGCGGACGAGGCATTTTGCACGGGCACATTCCCGTCGCAGATTCATGTGACAGAGGTCGACGGACGTCAGATTGGCGATGGTAAGAGAGGGCCTATTACAGAGGCAATTCAAAAGTTGTACGCAGCTGAGGTTGAGCGGGATGTGTCGAGGACCAGAGAGGAAATTTTGGCGGATCTTGAGCAAACTCGGGATCTGAGCGTCTTGGAAGGCTTGAAGTCGAAGCTTTGAGTCCTTGATCCAACTAAAGGATCCAACTACAGTTATCAACTTTCAACCCCAAGCCACACAGTGAAATGAGCTGTTGTAATATCATTGTCAACAGCAAGACTCGACAATTCGACCCTTATTCTTCTTCCCATTGTGATTTTTTCTCCTGCCGCGGACTCATTGTCCGTAAATGAGATACGTAGATGTTGTTGCCAGCTTGCTGGACTAAGTAAAGTTGCACATAGTAGCATCGTATTGCGTGCTTTCATAGAATATCACGAACAAGTAACACAAGTCTCAGGATATTTATCAACTCACTGGCCGGAATTTTCACGTTGTCATAATCTGAGCCATACACCACTCCATAAGCTAAGACGCGGATGTTCAATGGTAGCTTCGACAACAGAGTAAGCCGGCGGAGCACGACTCAAGTAATAGCTCGGACTGGACCGATATCTCGACCTCAGTCATCTCGGTGGTGACCGAGAAATATCCACTTTTTTATTGCGTGATACCCCAGTACTATGATCTTATCACTGTCTCTCCATATCGACAACGACACGATGAGAGTTTTGACATCGACTTCGGCAGATGATATGCGGTGGCATTGAAATACCTGCCGTCCGCCGCGGCCCTCAAAAATGAAATTCGCTTTGGATTTTTGGCTTCGACTTGGCTTTCATAAAGTCTTTGGTTCAAGTGACAATTAAAGGCGTTTCGTTCATTGAACCATTTGGGACTCGCATGGTTTTGACTTACACGGCATCTCTACGCGTTCCTATTCGACCGCCCTCAAGATGGACCCCAAACCAACCACGGTTGACAACAGCTCAGCCGACCAGGCGGAGGCCAAGTACGTCCAAGATGGAGTCGCGCAGTACGACGAAAGTCTCGCGCCGACGCCGGCTCAAAGCAGGCGCCTCCGGATGAAGACGGACCTCGTGGTCCTGCCTTGCGCCGTGCTCAGCATGACTCTAGCCTTCCTTGACAAGGTAAGCCAGCCCTCTATATAATACCACCAACCCTCCAACTAACTATACACCCTCTTGAAGAACGCCCTCGGCTTCGCCGCAATTTTTGGCCTGCGACAAGACGCCAACCTCAAGGGCCAGGAGTACTCCTGGCTCGGCAGCATCTTCTACTTCGGCTACCTGGCCATGGAACTCCCCTCACTTTGGCTCATCACAAAGGTTCCCATCGGCAAATTTATCGGCAGCTGTCTCGTTCTCTGGGGCGGCGCAATCTGCCTCATGTCGGCGTGCCACAACTTCGCCGGCCTAGCGACGATCCGCGTGCTCTTGGGAATATTCGAGGCTGCCCTGCTGCCTTGCATGCTGGTCCTCAACTCGACCTGGTACCGTCGTGAGGAGCAGCCCCTCCGCACGGCGTTGTGGCACAACACTTTCGCCGGCGTCTTTGGCGGGATTTTGTCGTACGCCATCGGCAACATCAAGGGCTCACTGTCGACGTGGAAGTACATTTTTATAATCTACGGCGCCGTGACGATCTTGACGGGTTTTGTGGTACTCTTCGCCCTTCCCGACTCCCCGCAGACGGCGTGGTTCTTCAGCGAGGAAGAGAAGAAGCGCGTCATCGTCCGCCTCGCCGAGAACCAGACGGGTGTCGACACCAATAAGAAGTTCGACTCGGCACAGATCCTCGAAGCCCTGCGGGACCCAAAGTGCTGGTGCGTCTGGGCATGTGGCATTGGCTACGCCATCGCCAACGCGGGCATCACCAACTTCAACCCGCTCATCATCGCCGGGTACGGTTTCAGTCAGACTAAGACTGTGCTCATGGCCACGCCGCAGGCGGCGGTAGCCATGGTTGCCGGCGCAACGTTGACAACGATTTCGCTGTTCGTGCAGAACCTGCGGTGTCTGTTCTGGATCGTCTCGGCGCTAATCGGGCTCGCGGGTGCGGTTATGGTGCACACGCTCGATGTGAACCTGCAGCGCAACGCGTCGCTGGCGGGCGTGTACATTATGGGGTTCTATAACGTGCCTTGGGTGTTTATGTTGAGTCTGAACTCGTCCAACACGGCAGGGGCGACGAAGAAAAGTTTCATGGGTGTCACCGTTGCTGTGTGTTATGGTATGTCATCTTTAATTTCCTTGTTGAAGCGCTGCACCTGATACTGACCAACTTGCAGCAATCGGAAACATCATTGGACCGCAACTTTTCCTGTCCAGCCAGGCACCGAGGTACCCTCTGGGAATTGGCGCCATGATGTTCGCATTTGCCCTTATGGCTATGTCAGGACTGGTGTATTACCTGCTCTGTGTGAGCGAGAACAAGCGCCGCAACGCCAAGTATGGCGTACCCCAGGACATGCTGCAGGTTGGTCTTGAGCAGGAGAGAGCAGACAAGACGGACTGGGAGAACAAGGCTTTCCGCTATACCTACTAGTAGCCTCTTTGAATAGATGGCCAAGTTCTTTAATGAAGATCAAGTTCATGTTCAGAGACTTCGGCGTTGGTCAAACTCGTATTTCTGGTGTTATCAATGACGACTGATGTGTGATTCCCAGAGAGATAGGCAACATTTCAGAGTGAGGACCGGTTCCGAATCTGCCTGCACAGCGTGTGAATCTTGCCTCATCTTGCAGTTGAAGAAAACTCGAACGCAATACTGAAGTTGAGTCTCTAGGCTGTATTTTTAGGGCTACAATCGGCTCAGAGGACTTGGCAACAAGTCGGTTAGCCCAACCTCGTTGGTGAATCACTGTTTATTCTGAACTTCCCAAGATTGATATTCCATTTCAGTGAGTCTGGCCCGACTGATACCGCTCTGCGAATGTAGAGATCATTGGAAACACGATGTTGCCAACCGAGTCCTTTAGGCGGAAGACAAATACTCGAAAAATTGAAGATGCTGAATTTAGTCTCTTTCCAAATCTCGGTTAGTGCTAGCAATTGTTACATGTTTACGGATGCCTCAATTAATACCCCAAGACCGGTCCAGTACGTTAGTGACATTGTAACAACCTTTAAACGGTCGTCACCATGGAGAGGGACCGCGTCCAAAATCCATGCAGACAACTGATACGTCTATAATCTCAAACAAAGATGAGCAAAACAACCCAAATTATCTTTTTCATAGTCGGCACGGAGCAAACCGTAACCTTGTCAGGGAGTTAAGGCCCCCTGTCCAACGTTGGGTCCCACGCGGGGCGCCGTGTGGGGAGAGCTGCCGCTCGGCTCAGGGGGTTTATCTGCTGTTATCTTCCCCCCCAAGGCGTTGCGCTTTCCGTCGGCTCAGCCATGACGTCGAGCGTCGCCCGACGATAGACGGCCTTCCCTCGGGATAGCTGTCTCGGCTTTCCTCTACCTTTGATCCCCCTCTCGATTTTAGAAATTGAGCACTCGATTATCTCTTTCGACGTTGCTCTCGAAAAGTCAATCGCTTCAACAGTAAAAGATGAGATCTTCCAGGATCCTCCGTCGCGCTACCCTGCGCGGGGCTCCCTCCCGATCCGGCGGAAACATGATAGCCCCCTTCGCAGCACCGACAACCACTTCCCAAACCCAATCCTGCAGAGCGGCGAGCAGCCTGTCCCAGCGCCCCAATGCGAACCACGTCTCCTTCCCGGGCGCCGTGAAGAGCGCTTTCACGAGCACTCTGAAATTCGAGACCCCCGGCGACTACCCCGCCGTCCCGACCTACCGCGTCGTCGACCAAAACGGTGCCATCGTCGACGACGCCTTCCTCCCGGACCTGGACAAAGAGGGGATCATCAAGCTCTACAAGGACATGGTTTTCATCTCCGTCATGGACCTCATCATGTTCGACGCCCAGCGCCAGGGCAGGCTGAGCTTCTACATGGTCTCGGCGGGGGAGGAGGCGTTGAGCGTCGGCTCGGCGAGCGTGCTGACACCCGAGGATGTTATTTTTTGCCAGTACCGGGAGCAGGGCGTGTTCAAGCAGCGCGGGTTCACGACGGCGGACTTTATGAACCAGCTGTTTGCCAATTCCAAGGACCCGGGCAGGGGAAGGAATATGCCGGTGCACTACGGTAGCAAGGAGTTGAATATTGTACGTGGCAACCGCTCACACTGACAGAGCCTTGCTGATGGCGGTGTCTAGCATACCATTTCGTCACCCCTGGCGACGCAGCTGCCACAAGCTTCAGGGGCGGCGTACGCTCTGAAGATGCAGCGAATGCAGGACCAGTCGATACCCCCTCGCGTCGTCGCGGCCTACTTTGGCGAGGGCGCTGCCAGCGAGGGCGACTTTCACGCGGCCCTGAACATCGCCGCCACGCGGTCGTGTCCCGTAATCTTCATCTGCCGAAACAACGGCTACGCCATCTCGACGCCAACCTTGGAGCAGTACAGGGGCGACGGAATCGTCAGCCGGGGCCTCGGGTACGGCATCGACACCATCAGGGTGGACGGCAACGATATCTGGGCCGTCCGGGAGGCTACCAAGAGGGCCCGCGAGATGGCTCTTGAGCACGGGGGCAGGCCCGTCCTGATCGAGGCCATGACTTACCGGGTGAGCCATCACAGCACGTCGGACGACTCGTTTGCGTACCGAGCCAGGGTCGAGGTCGAGGACTGGAAGCGGAGAGACAACCCAATCACGCGGTTGCGCAAGTACATGGAAGCCAAGGGCATGTGGGATGAGAGTAAAGAGAAGGAGTGCAGAGACTCGACGAGGCGGGAGGTGCTCAAGGCGTTCAAGGAGGCCGAGATGGAAAAGAAGCCGCCCATCCGAGGCATGTTTGAGGACGTCTATGAGGTGCTGACGCCGGATTTGAAGCATCAGATGGCGCAACTGCGCGAGCATCTGGATAAGTATCCGAATGAGTACGACGTGGGTGAATTTGAGGGGGGCAAGGACAGCCTGAAGACTTAGAGACCAGCCAGCGATATTACACGATACCTGTTAAGGAACACGATAAACCCGGCATTTCCGGCGATAGAGTCAAATGAAGATCCAATGAAACAAGCGATCGGCCAGAAATCATTGTGTGGTCTCCATCCTGACCAACATCTTGTGAGGCGTTTTTTCTCTCTGTTGGCTCCATCTGCTTAGAAATAGAGCGTTGGTCCGGATATTACATCCGTAGGTAGACTCTGATGGCGCAACAGGAGTAACAAATCCCGCCTCTCCACTGCGCTTGAATCAGCTCCGTCAGAATCTGGGGCTCTTAAGCGAAATGTGGAGGTGTAAACGGAGTCGTGGTTCCGTCATGACGAGCGCCTTTGAGATATTGCCTGTAGGCCGTAGCGCAGAACATCATTCAGTATCCGGTGACAGGGCGGGGTGGGGCTGAGCCTGGCGGACGCTACAGTGGCTTCACGGTCAGACGCTGCAAAGATGCCGCGTTTTGGGAAACAGCCAGCAGAGGCCTGTGACGACCTACTGACGGGTGAAGGGCGGCGGCAGCCAAACGGTAGGCGTGACAGGAGGGGGATCGTTCCATGACATAAGGGCATCTCGCGTGCGTGGTCACGAGCCAAGACTCACTTCGGGTTGCCGACGCAGGGATCACCCCTCTGAATGTTGAGCTGGTGTTTCCGCTGTCCAGTGGCTGTTCTGGGGCAAAAAGTGGATCGGGCCAGTGATACCTTATCAGAGCCGCTTGGTGCGCGTTGCATGTATGAGCGGGAGTGTGGCCTTGGGTGCTTGTGTGCCTCATTAGCAGCAGCAGTAGCAGCAACGGTGGTGTGCGTGCGTCCCCGTCCGCCGGCCCCGGCCCATCAGTCGAACCAGACCCGACTGACACCTCTTCCCTCCATGCTGCTTTGGCGCTGCATAACTTCAACTGAACCCAAACCTGTAGGCATTTCCCGTACTCGCCATCGACAACCTACTTTCCCCGACGACGACGATAACGACAACATCCGTTTCCGAGGAAATCCCTCTCGCTTCTGTCGATGACTCCCGACGAATCGAAGACGTACTGTTTGACCCGCTGATTTCGGTTGAACCCTCAATCCTCCCACCGCCCCCAGCTCCCATCGTGTCTGGTGGCCTTCCCGACCGAACTGACGACACCGATATTACCACCTTGCCCAATCGTCAGCACCGCTCGCGCTGTCCTGCCTCATGGCGTAATCCATGGCAGAACGAATCGCCTCTGCAAACCCGCGCCCCAGATCGGTAGTCGACCACGATCCTCCCGCGCGCCTCCCGTCCACGCCGACGACATCGTCCTCCGGTTCGGGTTCGCCCTCTCATCGGTAGGTAGCCGCCCTTTCCCCCCGTACTTGCCGCGTTCCTTTCCGACCCCCTTACACTGGTTCTGTGTTTCGCGAGAGACAGAAGAGAAGAAGGAGATGCAAGAGTGAAAAAGAAGAAGAAAGCAAGAGAGAGGAACGAGAGGCATTCGCCAGGCGGGCAAAAAGCACCCTCAGTTGGGGCAGGAGCAGGAGTCGGAGAGGAGCAGCGTCCAGGCGTCGTGGGGCAGCCGCCAGTATCATCAAACCCGTCCCTGCCTGCCTTCACCTGTCCGGTCGACTTCACCTTCCTATCTGCCTCATTGGATCCTCGAACCCAAACCCACCAAAAGAGTCACCTTTGCCTCAGGATCCGGCGTGCCTGCTCTTCATCCCCCTCTTCTCTCCCTGGAGCTAGGTACCCGGCTGGTTGGATCGAACTTAAGCGGGTCACTACCTACCATACCGTGCCGTCTGTCTTCAGGCACCGCTCTAAGAAAAAAAAGAGAGACGTCTTTCCCACCATTGAAACACGGCTGCATCTGCATCGCACCGCTCCTTCCACCCGCACCATCGACGTTGATTCTCTCTTCGTCAACCCTTATTTTCCCTTCGCTCGACTCCTCTCCTGTCTTTTTTTTAAGCTCCCTTACTTGTCTGGTTCGCTTGGTCAGCTTTGGGCCAGTGCCAACACCGACAACCCCCTCCCCTCTTCATTCATTACATACCACCACTACCTCGCCTCGACCTACACTG
>JAIMZG010002220.1:0-23311 GCA_020466075.1 Colletotrichum coccodes
CATTTGCGTGTTGCTTATACGAGGACGAAGATGGTGGTTGCGAGGCGCGCAGTGCCGCGTCTTGAGGATGCGGCACCTCAACGATACGCCGAGGGTGTGGGCGCGATGTCTTCACTGCCCGAAATTGGGCCCCGACGTGAGTGGCATGGCAGCGTAGCTGACAAAAAGGGTGCCGTGTACGGCGGCGGTAACGAAAGGGGCTTGTTTTCGTCAGGAATGCAAGATGCTATCGTGGGATCGGCCATCTCCCGACAGCAAACAGCATCTTGGACACCGCTACTACAGCGTGGCAGCGTGCTTGTGCCGCTGCTGCTGGGCTAGACAACTGCGAGATGCGGTCGCGGCCGGGACCCGGACCCAGGCCATGGGTATCGTTGGGGATCGACGGCCAAAGACATGTCGCTGGGAGATTCCCCGAGTCGCCCCGGGGGCCAGAACCGTCCAGCCCCGGCCGCTTGTCACTTCTCTCACCGTGTGCGTTTCTTTTTCTCCCTGCCCGACCGATTTGCTGTGATGCATACTCCCACTTACGCCGCAGGGCCCCGGGCGTCTAGGCATGCAATGTCGACCCTGACGGGTGCCAGGTGTGCGTGTGTGCGTGTGTCCGGCATAAGGCGGTGACGATGATGTAAACGACGGGGCGGTGGCCGTTGGAGGGGGAAAGGACCAAAATCCACCAAGTAAAAGGAGGGGGTGTGTGGGTTTGGTCCAAAAGCAAACTGATGATATGCCTCGCAAGCAAGCAGCAGAGCAGCAAGCGGTGCCAGCATGGCAATGATGGGTGCGAGTTTGTCCGCAGACGGCCTACTCCGGACGCCGGCGGGCAGAACGCAGGTGGGGGACGGAAAGCCAACAAACGCAATCACACAACAATGGACAACCCCCACGCTCCCCGGGGTCGCTACGGTTCGGCGTCTTCCCACGCGAAGTCAGCCCAGAGACAACCCCCAAACCGCCTCGCACAGCGCGCGGGCTTGGAGAGCGACTAGTGGGTTAGGAACCCGGGGCGGTCGCCGGGCCAGTGCTCTCTCTGGCCGCCGGGGCTTTCGCCGTGGTCTCTTCGAGACAGACACACTCCAGATATCAAAAATAACCATGACGGCGTCGCGCTTGCGGGGGCGGAGGGCACGGATCCCCGTCGTGGAAGGGGGACTGAGCAGAGGCCTCACCTTAATGGCCTGCGCCGCGAACACGGACGAAGGAGGCGGCGGCGGCCGTCGTCTCGTCGTTTGAAGTGTAGGACGCGATGCCACCGTCGCCGCCTCGCCGCTGTCGAGAGTTTGAAAATAGCAATGCCAGCAGAATGACAGCATAAGAGCGTTTGGCTCGCGATGGAGCGAGGCGTGCAGATACGAACGTGGTGAGATAAGCCGGTCCGTATCGGCGTTGGCAACCCCACGTTCACACACACACACGCCCTCCTCCCCTCGCGGTCTCGACGCTCTGGGGGTGCTATCTTATCTGGATAGATGGCCCGAGCTGCGATAAGGCGTGGTAACGGCGGACGAAGGCTGGCTCTGACCAACGGTCGATCCGTTTTAGACTCACCTGCCGTTTCGGGCAGCTGACGGTCGGCCCCCCAGACGCCCACGTTTTTATCTCCTGGGGTCCGACACGGTCTGCGGGGCCATCCGTCAGCGAGTCAATCTCTCATCCGTTCGCCGGTTGGATGGAGAAACGGCGCTCCGTCGACTTTGGACCCTTCCTTCTTGGCAGCCAGAGACTGCGGACGAACCGTTCCGTCCAATCGTCCACCACCTCTCTGTTCCCTGAGCCACACGCCGCGGTCCAGTGCTCCCGTCTCGTCGTCAGAAGCAAAAAAAGGCAAAACGCCAAACGAGACCCCTTCCGAAACCGATCGGACGGCAGACGGGTCTCCGGATCGTTGGCCCAGACGATGCGTGCAACCGAAATTGTTGGTGAGGAAACGCCAAATGTTTGCTCGCCGGCTTGTCTTGCCGTTTCTTCTGCCTCTTGTCCCACTTGTTGGCTGGGCCTGGTGCTGACTTTGCGAGTTGAGAAATGCGGTTGAGAAGCAAAGCGCCTAGCCAGATCGGTTTTGGTTGGCGGTGTCTTTTATTTTTTATTTTTTTATTTTTTCCGGCAAAGCACATCACCTTCAAGTGAGTTTTTGTGCGACGACAGCGACGGCGCACAAGTGGCGCAGAACACACCCCCGTTGACCCGAGAGATTCCAAAACCCGAGAGGCCGGAAACCGCGAGGCTCTGTGAAACACCTATCGAGAACTGCTCCCTGTTTCACCTGACCTCGCACCGAAGAGCAAGTCGGTCACCAGATACAGCTCTCACTCAAGCTTGCTATCGCCGTGCTTCAGAGGACCCCTCCAAGATTCCACCACAACCTCTCCTGCTTTCACGCCTCGCAACCATGGCACCCACAAACACCAGCGAGCAGTGCCGCCTCGTCGTCCTCTGCTCTGGGTCTGGGACCAACCTGCAGGCCGTCATCGACGCCATCGCAGACGGCACGATCTCCAACAGCAAAATTGAGAGGGTCATCGTCAACAGGAAGAATGCCTTCGCTGTCCAGAGGGCGGAGAAGGCTGGGATACCCACCAAGTACTTCAACCAAGTCTCGGGCGGCTTCACGCAAAAGGGCGAAAAGGACGAAGCCAAGCTGAAGGAGGGGCGCGCGCGTTACGACGCCGCGCTGGCCGAGATTGTCCTCCAGGACAAGCCCGATCTCATCGTGCTAGCTGGGTGGATGGCAATCTTCACTTCGAGCTTCCTGCGGCCTCTCGATGCTGCCGGTGTTCCTGTTATCAATCTGCATCCTGCGCTACCCGGTACGTTGCTCTCCGTCTGCCCTTCGAATGACGGGTGGTGAGTGGTGACCATGACCAATCGCTGATGACTGCCATTAGGCGCTTATGACGGTGCCAACGCCATTGGTAGGGCGTACGATGACTTCCAGGCCGGCAGGTTGAAGAACAACCGGACCGGGGCCATGATTCACTATGTCATCGAGGCCGTAGACAGAGGAGAGCCTGTTCGTTTGCTCCCGATGTCTTATGCTTGTCTGCTGTTTACCATTACTGACACTTACACTAGATCCTTGTTGAGGAGGTTGAGGTTCGTGCAGGCGACAGCTTGGCAGACCTCGAAGAGCGCATGCACAACGTCGAGCACCATATCATTGTGAGGGCCACGGCCAAGGTTGTGCAGGAGATTCTGGCGAAGAAACAGCAGCAGCAGCAGTGATAGGAGCAAAGGACAGACGACGGCCTCGACAGTTACCGACCTTGCGCCGAAACAGTGCAGCCGCTGTCTGAGTGAGGTTTCTCTTGCCGTCCTATGATTTGCTCGAGTTTCTCGAGGGCAGCGTCGTTCTTCGCCTCCTCCTCACCCCAGCGTTCTCTCTTCCTTCAGAATGTGCGCCGCCTACTCTTTGGCGATGGATATGATGGAAGCTTCCCCGAGGGTTCCAAATACCACCTTGAGAGTTCTATGTGGTTGTCTTGTGCCATGGGCTCTCGCAGGAACCTTGAGACTGCTAGAAGCGGGTGGTCCAGCCATAGGGTCCTCAAGTCCCTCGATTCCCATAGGCCGCTCATGACGATCTAGCCTTGTAGAGTCAGACGATGAAGGTAAAAGTTCCCGAGAGAAACCTGCCTGGGGTTACAGGGCGGTCCCCTAGGCTGGGAGGATACCAATACGGTCACGATTTAGAGGTTATACTGCCATTTGGTATAGAAAGAAGGGCTTAGACTTGATTGGCTTAAACTCTGCCGAATTCTGCATCGCGTCTAACGGGCAGCAATCATATCGCGGCCGCTCACCGTGCGGACCAACACACTTAACGTTCATGCGGGGGGAAACCGGAAGCCGGAGCTGTGCTGAGGGAGTGGAGGGCAACGATGAGGTGAGGTGGGCGACAAATCGCCAAAACCTGCTGCAAATGAGATGCGGCTCTGCTGTGTTCTGCAGGACCGCGGCAGGGGCAACCCAAAATCTACTTTGGCAGGCGGGAAAAGGAGCCAATAGCAAGTGCCGGTCGGCCAGAAGCAATCGAGAACCCCGAGTTGAGCCAGGGGGCTTCCAAAGTCCTTTGACGTTCAGACATTCGAGACTCAAGTCGAGGCCCGCTGCTATCCTCATTAACAACAAGTGGCGCTTTCCGGGTTACCATCGAGATCCAATTTTGGGTGTGCTTTGAGTATGCAGCAATGCCAAGTCCGCCGCAGCAGCACGAGAGAAGGGTAAAATCAGCTCATTATGTCATGGCAACTCGTCCCTTCAATCGCCGGGGTTGAGACGGATGGCTCCTGTCACTTGAGACTCTGCAAGTGCGTGATTGTCCATTTTGAAATTCGACCCGATGCGCTGCGCCTCGGAAGAGTATCGAAAGAGTGAAGGGAAGGGTAAGAAAAAGCAAACAGTTGCCGTTTGATCCCATCTTGGCTCGAGTACAGCTTCCCTCTATCCGGGGTCCATGCAGCTTTTTTTTTCTCGCAATCCGCTGCAGTCGACTTAGTCAGTTGCGCTGCAAGACATTGGACGGGACGCGAAATGGCGGTAAAGAGGGCAAGTTGTATCGGAGGCAGTGACCGACTTGAGGACCGGGCCCTCGGGCAGCCGTCACCTCGAGCCGGGCACATTCAAAAAAGGGCCAAGAAGGTATTGGTATTGGCGCAGTATGTGCGTGTGGGAAACGGGCTGGCGGGTTATGCGATGAAGTCATGAACCCGGCACCTCAAAGGCCGAACCTAGTCTGAACCCCACGGACTCAGCAATTGCCAATTGAGCAAATCCTCGAGGCCCAGGCTGAGTCTCTCTCAGCTCGCCCACTCAGAGCGGCGGGATGGAGCACATTGGCTCAACGAGTGGACATTGCGGAGGGCCGACACCGGCTCAAAAGGCAAGTTGGCGCGAGGTGGTCCCGCCCCGTTTCCAGATGAAGCTGGGGTCCTGTAAATTGGGCCATAACCTTTTTATTTTTATTTTTTTATTGACAGAGAGTCGATTCGAGACCAGGTGCCTTTTGCTCGCCGTGCGCACTTCCCTCCCAATCCTCCTCAGCCAGCCCATGCATCGAAGGCACGAGTTCCCAGGATTTTCTCTTCGGACTACAAAAAATTAAACAGACGGGGTGGACAGGAGAAGCTGCATCCATGGCGCGCCGGCAGCTTAAAACGCCAGTAGCCACTTCTCCGATACAACATTGGTCGGGTCTGACAACGCCCGTGCCATCGCGTCCCCCAAGCGTCTCGCCCGGTCGTCGAATCGTAGCCCCTAAGGTAAGGTACCTTAGGGAAGCTATAGGCGAAGGGGACCCCATCTTACCTCCCGGCGCTTGTCGCCTCAGACCCTCCAGGTCCATTGTCCCTCAAGCCTGCCTGCCTACCTTTACATACCCGCACTCAAGGCAGGGTACACTACACTACACTGTATTAAGCTATTTCCGCGCGCCGACCACGACATTATCAATCTCATCTATTATCTTGGCTTCTCCCTCACATCGTGCCGGTTAATATTTCTCTTTTCCCTTTCCCCCCTCTTCTTCCCTCTCTTTCTCTACACACCCACTCAATTCCTCCATCGCGGCCGTCTTTCTTCCCAACCTGACCTCCGTCATCCTGTTCGTTCCTCCGGCCAAGATGAGCTCGCCGCAGGAACCTCACCGTTCGAGCAGTCCCCGGGTAGGCTCATTCAAACGTCCATCAATACTCAGTCCCGACACCGATCCGTATCCCTTGGCGACGAGAGGCAACGGCGCCTTGGTCTCGCTCATCAGGAACCGCTCCAATGCTACACTGCGAGAATCCCTCAAGAGCCCCGCCTACCACCAGCTGGGCCACGAAGATGATGATCACGAGAGTACCTCGCTGCTGGGCTTCCTGCACAACCACTCGGACGACGACCACCACCACCGGTCCGCCGCCGAGGAGCGCCGTCTGAGTGAACTCATCTTCGGCCCTCAGATGAGGAGCATGCGTCTTATCGGAAACAGCAATCCGCGCTATCAGTGGGAGCGCTACTGGAAGACCGAGGCCGAGCTAGAGGTCATGCCAAAGCATATGTGAGTTTTGCGCCATGGGATTCCCTCGTCCTTCATCCTGCGATGCGAGATGCGAGATGCGAGATGCGAGATGCGAGATGTGGTACGGTGCGGTACGGTTCGATACGGTGCGACGCGGCCACCCAATTCACACGGCCGACCGATCCATATTCTTGGACGTGGAATCAGAAATGCTGACGCGGATTTGCCAATCCTCCAAGACGCCAATACTATGAGAGAAACAACGATCTGATTCGCATGTACCTCTACATCGACCAGCTCTTGGATTCGTCTGTGCCCCACGACCTGCTCAACGAGTACCACCAAGCTCTCGACGCCTCGGCCTACCGTCCGGTCGACGTGCCCCAGACCATCACCGAGGAGTCGCCAACTCCGACCTCACCACCCTCGCGCAACGGCCTCGCATATGGTACCAGTGGCACTGCTTCAGCCCAAAACAGCAGCACGGAACAGAGCAGTTCGGCAAATAGCATACAACAAAAGGCGAAACGCAAACCCAAGGACATTTTTCGGTCTACCGAGGCCACCCCACTCCTCAACGGCCAGCATGATGAGGAGGAAGGTTTAGCCGACCTGCCCAAGCCCGAGATCCCTTGGCTCGAGGACGGCGACCTCGACAGCAGCGACCCCATCGTCACCTTGGCCATTTGGGTCAACTTTGTCGCCAACGCCTTTCTGCTCATCGGAAAGATTCTTGTCGTCGTCTCCGTCCCCTCCGTCTCCGTGCTCGCCAGTTTGGTCGATGCAGTTCTCGACTTCCTTAGCACCGCCATCGTGTGGACGACCACTAGGCTCATCGCCGCCAGCCAAAATGACCAGCATTCCTACCCCGTGGGTAGACGGCGGTGAGCTCCAATTGCCCCTTTCCATCGACTGTCTCAGCGTTGCATTCTGAAGAGGAGCCGTGTGCTGACCCGCTACAGTCTCGAGCCTCTTGGCGTGCTGGTCTTCTCCATCGTGATGGTCACATCTTTCTGCCAGGTCGCTCTCGAAGCCATCCAACGTCTCGTTTCCCCCGATCATGAAATCGTCCAATTGTATGTTGTGCCCGCTGCCTTTGCTTCCTGTTTCCGCTCCGCTATTGTAATGCTAACCTCGCGGGAATACAAACAGAGGCGTTCCTGCCATTGCCATCATGGTAGGCACCGTGGTCATCAAAGGTTTATGCTGGCTATGGTGTCGTCTCATCAAGAACTCGAGTGTTCGAGCCTTGTAAGCTGTTTCGTCCCTTCCCCTCTTTCGTTGCAACATTCACGTTGCCGCCTCCTGATCCACGCCTAGAACACAACATGGGGCATTCCGTTAACAAAACATTTCTCCGCGCAGGGCCGACGATGCCATGACCGACGTTATCTTCAACACCGGCTCCATCTTATTCCCCATCGTCGGCTACTTCGCCAAAATCTGGTGGCTCGACGCCCTCGGCGGTCTGCTTCTCTCAGGTGTCGTCATCGTCAATTGGAGTCAGACGTCGATGCACCATGTTCGAAACCTGACGGGCTTTTCGGCGACTTCGGACGAGAGAAACCTCCGTGAGTGCCACCCTGCTCCTTCTTCTTATTGTTCTCTGTCCTCTGTTCCCTGTACAGCTCTGCCCCTACCGTCTCGCCTCCCCCACAATTTCTAAAATTGGACCATGATATCCGACCCCCTGTCAAACCCTTATTTTCGGAGAGATCTTCTCTTCACCGCCCAATGCGTCGGGCATCTTTTGCCATGTGCGGAGTCGTGGACACATTCATTCATACCTAAACATCAAGCTGAGGGATTCTGTGGCTGACAATGTCCTACCACAACAGTGCTTTACCTCACCATGCGCTTTGCCACGTCCATCAGACAGATCCAGAACCTGCGGGCCTACCACGCAGGCGACAAGCTCTTTGTCGAGGTCGACATCGTGCTCAACGCAAACATGCCGCTCAAGGACAGCCACGACCTCAGCGAGGTCCTGACCTACTTCCTCGAATCGGTGCCCATTGTTGATCGCGCCTTTGTGCACGTCGACTATGCGACGTACAACGTTGATACGCACATTGCGCAATAACCGAGCTGCAGGCGCTTACACGACTGTCCACCAAGCGGGGGTCACGTCAACAGCCAAGCCCCTCGTCTGGTTTGTTACGGGAGCCTTTGTAGATCATGTTAAAACGGGAAAGGGTGGGCGGCGGAAAGGGAAGCGGAAAGGGAAGCGAAATGAAAAGGGTGAAACAAAGCATAAAAAGAGGAAACGGCGTGGACGGTTCACAAAAAGGGCAGCATGTTTCGGAGCGGATATTTTGCATCTTCCAGCCACCGGAGTTGAAATCGTCATCATTTTCATAGTGTGGCTATATCGGGTTGAAAGGCGACTCCTTGTCCCCCCAACAGCTCTGTCAAAACACGGGTCAAGGGGGATCGACAGGGTCTCTATTTCGCTGTTGTTGTTTTGTTTGAGAACTACCCCGGCCCTTCGGGTTTCAAGCACGAATCGGCAAGCGGAAACCGGAACAGGGGCAGAGAGAAAGCGGCGCAAGCGGAGGCGGGCAGGAAACACTATTGAATCTCTTAAAGGTATTGATTATCATATTATTATTGCTATTCTGTCGAGGGAGGTTGCGCTAGAAATGTTGCCCTTGCACGGTCTTCGTTGGTGCGACGACGGCGCGGATTGTACAGTAGCGAGCAGGATCGAAAGGCATAGACGATCTAACACAGGCATTGTCTGAGTAGCAGTGGAAGAAAAAACGGACGAAAAGGGGAAAAAAGGTTGAGGGCATCGTGCAAATCAAGTTGAACACAACGGAAACCGTCTCCCCTCGTTGGGGCCCGGATCAGTAGGGGATGCCGTTGGTCAGGAGCTGGAATTGGTCGTACACGCCCGTCGAGTAGCTGTTGGCGCTCCTGCGGATGAGGTCCTTGACAAAGTCTGCCGCCTCGCGCTCGCTGCGCTCCAGCACGAAGCGCTCCTTGAAGTGCTGCACGCTCTCGGGCTTGAAGCACGGCAGGCCCGAGTCCATCATGAGCAGCACGATCTGGCTAAGCTTCTCGCAGTGCTGGCGCGACGCGAGAAACGCCTTGACGCAGAGCTCCTCGAACCATTTGAAGGCCTGGTGTTGCGGGCTGCCGCCCATGACCGCCAGCATTTCCGTCGTCAACTTGAACGGCGCGCGCTCGAACTTGATGCCGCCGGGCGCGATATCGAAACAGAAACCAAAGTCGATGTGCAGGATGTGGCCCGCGTCGTCGATCATGATGTTGCCATTGTGTCTGTCTTTGAACTGCAGCAAGAACGAAATGATGGAATAGGCGGCCATGCTCTTGACGAAGTTGTTGCGAGCTTGCTGGAAGCGGAGCGAGTCCTCGTTGCCGTACTTGGAGATGAAGTAGTCATACAAGCCGTTGACGGCCTCGCGGCCCAGCATATCTCGAGACACCGAGTTGGGCAACACGTCAATGACACCACATCCGGGGGCCGTGGCGGTGACGCGGTACGGATTGACGTAGACGTCCAGGCCGACGTTATGGAAGATGCCGCGGAAGGCTGCAATCATCTGCAGAGCAAGCACATCCTGTCTGCAGTCATCACCGACCTTGAAGATAGCTGACTGCCACACCTCGATAGTGTTCTCTGCCACGGGTGGGGCATCCTTCTTGTGCGCGTCTTCCAGCATGTCATTGATATCCTCGAGGCTGCCCTTGTTCTTCTTGATTCGGAACGTGGCCATGTAGGGCGCCTTGGCGTGACTCTGCAGAGGCTTGCCGGACTTGCGGTCGATACCGATAACGACACCATCCGGGTTACTTGGCAGGTAAACACCGATTTCGACTTTGATCTTGCGTAGTTCCTCTTCGATCTTCTGCGCCTTCTCCGGCTTGGGCCGGCCGACGAATGCCTTCAGCTTGCCCGAAATATCCGTGACCTCGTCGAAGAAGGCGAACTCGCGCTCGTAGAAGGTCCTATCCACATCAGAGAAGCTTGCAATCATCTTCTCCATGACCTTGTCAAGCGTAGGCTTGATGGCGTCGGGCTGTCACACTGTTAGCGATCGCACCCGATTATAGGCTTCGGCGAGCTTACGATGGTAGCGTCGTCATCCTTGTAGGCATTAGCCTTCATGTTCCAGATGATCTGGTGGGCGAACAGCTGCGAGAACTGAGCCGTCTCCAGGATGTACCGCTCCACGTAGCCCAATGCGTCGTAACGCAACGTCTGTACGATTTGCGGGACGTAAAAGAAGGTCACATCGCTGGAGTGACTCTCCAAGGCCCTCATGGCGTACTGAATCAGGAATGGATGATTCCGGTAGGCGGGCAGGAAGTACGTGACAGCTGTGATGGGGTTCACGGGCGACCAGAACAGCAAGTACTACGGTGATCAGTAATTGGCGGTGAAGAGTCAGGGATGCAACTAACCTTCAGCTGAAAGCTGACGTCGTTAGGGAAAGAGCCTCCCAAGAGAATGGGCAGACCCTCGGGCTCAGAGATGGCCTTTTGCGGGAAGTTGAGTAACAGCCATCGCACCTCACGCTGGACTCGAGGATACGGGAATCTTGTCACGAGCTCAATAGCAATAGACGGGTCTTCGGCCCAGGCGACCCTGATGAGAGGCGCAAGTGCGGCCTACGCCTATTAGTGACTTCTCTGAAAGGCCTGTTTGAATGCTTACCTCAATGGAAGCCTTGGTAGACTGCCCATGGGGCTTGGAGGGCTCGCCAAGTGGGTGAACCCACACCGACAGTCGTGTCTGCTCGCTCTCCAAGAGAAGAACAAGCAGGTGCTCCTTGGCCTGCAAAGACTTAATGGTGTCCGCAGCGTTTGCTCCAATGAACGCAACGTTCTTCAAAGCCGCCACGATGTCGGTCAGCAGACGAAGTTCGGTCTTGAGCTGCAGAATGTTGCTACCAAAAGACCATTTAGGCGCGAATCGGAACCAGCTGAGCGCGGCCGATAGTATCTTCTCCTTGAACCGCCATTGAGCGATGGCGCCAATGGTCGTACAAACATGCAGCACCTTCAGACCGAAGAGCACGATCTGAAACCGTAGTTCTCGTGCCATGGGGTGTGGCGTTGACGATCGCACGGCGTCCAGAGTCACATCGAGCATGCGCAGGAAGATCCGTTGTACATCCGGACTGCCCAAGCGAGTAGCGTTGAAGTGACTCGCGAAAAACTGCAGCAGTCGCATGTGCGGCGACAGCAGGTTATGCACCTGTTGTTTGCGCTTGGCCAAAGCCTCGAGATCACTCGGCGCGAATTCCTCCTTGAGGAAGAACGGGTCGGGGTGCCTGCACGTTTTTTTTTAGCTGGTTCCGGACAAGGTGCAATGCTGAACTCACGACATGGAATGACTGAATAACCCGAGGCCCTTCTGAATGGTTACCTCCCACTGCTGGGCAATCTCGGTGAGAAGCCTTGGCTCAAGGCGCGGATTCTCGTTCATCACACCCAGCCACAAAGAGACACCAAGCTTAATCGACTGCTTCGTAAACATGGCGAACGGGATACTGACGAGGTAGTGTGCGGCAGCAGACTCATCGCGGTCGCTGCGACACAGCAAGGCTGCAGCTCGCCGTAGGATGTCGCGAACTTCATTGAGAGCGGTCGTCTTTTTGCTCTTGATGCGGGCCTCCACATGTGCAAGGGCGGTGGCCGCATTGGCACTGTCACTGGCAGTGGAGACTGATGACTGCAGGAAAGACGCTCTACGGTTCAGTTGCATGAAGTTCACCAATTCATTGCCACGTTCAGGCAGGGTCTCTCCGTATCGGTACTCTTGTCGAGTCGTGTACTGAGCAACAAAGTCGGAGCCAGTATTAATGTTACAATCTCCAACTTGGTCGAGAGACTGTAGTCTCTGGTCGGTAGAGGGCATGAGGGAGCCGAGCTCAATGGCAAAAGAGCGGCCCAAGGAGATGTGTCCGTACGCTCCCTCGTCGTCGAACTCCGACAGGTACGTCTGGAGAAGACCCTTGATGTCCAAGGGGGCGAGACTGATCACGCTGGAGACCCATTGCTTGGCCCTGCGGTTGAGGACGTCCAGTGTGTGACGACGGAAGTTGTAGTCGTCTGAGAGTTCGACAGACACGTCTCCAAGGCTAGAGGTGAACTTCGACCGTGGTGCATAGAGATCTGTCTCTGCTTCCAAGCAACTCGACCACATCAGAGATAAAAGCTCCAACAATGCAAAGAGCGAAGACCTATGGCACAGGGCGGAAGGAACTTGGCTGATGATGCGGCCGGCACAGGTGAAGGCAGCCTGCTGAACACGCTCAATCCGGTGACAGCAGCCGCAGAAGATAGCGACGAGCTGGCTGGCGGCGTACTGTGCAGAGAAAGTAGCGTCAGTACCGCCCAGAGTCTTGCGCAAATACTTGTCAACCACCGCGGCGGCGATGCCCTCCATTGTACTGCTGACTTCTCCTCTGCGCATACTGGGCTCCAAGAAATACGAGAGAGCCTTGGTACAATCACCAGCATCGGCGCGCAAGCTCTCAACCAGGTAGGCGGCGTGCAAGAAGATGACTTTGCGGTAGCTCAGGCCCTTGATCTCTGTAGCTTTGTTGGGTACCAACTCGGTCAGATGCTTCTTCTGCATCGACTCTCTGTCGGAACTCATGCCCCGACGCAGGACGGTATTCAGCTCAATATCACTTTCAATCTGCTCTCCTCGCTGTTCTGCGACCAAAGGAGGCGAATGGACGGCCATGATCCGGAGCTCGTCAAGGTATCTCTTGCCCATGTCAGTTTGCGTGGTGAAGCCATGGACAACAATGTTGAACCAGGCGTCTCTGATCATGGAGTGCGACTCATCATCGGTAACTGAGTTGAACGCCAAGTCATTGGTAGACATGAAGACAGCCAATGGGTGTAGCAACTCGGCGATCTCTCGTGCAGCCAGCTGGACGTCTGCCTCCTTGGTGTGATTGGATTGGTGAACGTCACCCATGGAGATTATGCTCTCCAGCAGATGCTCCCAGTAGATGTCATAAAGGGGCGATCCGCGGTGGAGGTTTGCCGAGATGTGTGTCCGTGCCTTCATCACCTACACAGTGTTAGAAGTTCGTACTTCGGGATTGTCTACTAGCGAGACTTACAGCGACCAGAAGGAAGTCCTTATGGCTAACGACTCCAAAGTGGCAGATTCTGGAAAACACCTTCAACAGCGATCGGAACTCAAGCTGCCCGCCGTTCAAGGCAAGGGCCGCAGCACCGCTTATGATCTGAGCATCAACACTGTTGTTGACCTTGTCAATCTTTTGCATCAACATGGACTGTGCCAAAGCAGTGATCTTCTCGTCATTGCAAGCGGTCGCGATGCCACAGATGGCTTGGACGACATTGTCATACACCATGCTGTCTCTTCCTCGCCAGTGATTGCCAAGGAGATGCTGCTGCCAGTTGAATGGCGATTGGGGTAGAGACTGTGAGCACCATCCAAGCCGAGATCGCCGTTGGTGCCGTTCGTTATGGATCTATCGGATCCCGGGCTGAGCACGTTGCCCAGGGTGTAGAGAGTAGTGATCACGGCATCGTGCGAAAGCATCTGTAGAACATACGCGAGACTCTTGGACGCAACCGCAACAGTGCGAGAGTTGGGTGCGCTTTGGACAATGAACCGAGGCAAGAGACGGCTGGCGGTGGCAGCGTAGCCCCTAGAGATTTTGCAAACCAACGCGATCGACCTTAGAACAGTTGCCGCCAGATTCTCGTCCGCCATCTGGAGAGGGTCCGCAAGGGTCTCCTCTAGCCAACTAATCAAAACGTCGATATCTGCCACATCCTCGTTCATGAGCGAACAGTTGAGGTAGCTGATGAGAGCCGCCGACTTGACAGCAAAGGCCAGTCTCTGCTGCCACGCAGATCCGAGCTTGAGGTAATCCTCACCAGCCTCAAGGTAGTTCATCTGGTCGACCACCACCGTGGTGTACATGTCGAGGGACCGGTAATCGGCATCGGGGCTGCGCGGGGAACCTGGTCTGAAAGCTCCATCCCCTGACATGAGTAGGTCGAGGATGTGAGTCCCGCGCAAGAGGGACGCATCGGTCACCAAAAGTGATGTGCCAGCAACAAGGAGCCACATGTAGCTTCTCTGCAGGAGAATAGCTCCCAAGGGTCGTCCAGCAGCCGAATAGTGGCGTAGGTATCGCTTCCACTCGCGAGTATGGCGATCCGCGGACTGCGAGTTCCTGATGGTAGAGAAGGCCGTCTCCACAGCAATCAAGAATGGCTCCGAGAGGATATCCCTGAACCGCTGCACCAAGGCCAATCTGCCTCCGGCCCTCCAAAAGTCCGCTTGCGCTGACGCCGCGTCGAGAAAACCAAGGAGCGAGACAGCAATCGTTGCTGTCCTAATAGCGTCTTCGAGGTTCGGGTCCTCATCGTCCGCCTGAGGAGGGACTGTATGGTCCGCCGCGTGGTTGCAGGCATTGACGAAAGCCCAGATGTTGTCCGAAACCATCTCGTGCAGGTCATCGTAGTGGGTGCCGAGGGAAAGAAGCGCGGCCGTGACGTGGAACGCCAAAGCCTCGGTCGGCGAGGGCTCAACCTTTCTGAAGAAGGGCGAGGGAACGAAGACCTGGATGTGCGTCTCGAGAATGTAGGGAATCAGCTGGTGCACAAGCTTTTGGGCGCTCTGGCTCGTCTGGATGGCCGGCGCGGCTTTGCAGAGCGACACAAGAACCTCGAACTCGCGGATTGTCTATAGGATTCAGGGGCTCGTTAGCCAAGGCTCTCGATGCTCGAGGCACGGAAACAACAATCGAGTCTGCAGTAAAAAGAGGACACAGTACCATAGGGCATCCCCCCAGAGACGAAGATGGCTGCTTGGACGAGTAGCCATTGACGCCCTTCCCAGCGGTCTGGGTAGCCTTACACAGTCGGTCGAGGTCGGAGCGGTCGAATGATGTTCGCGGGTTGGCAGCGGAGAGAGACGCAATCTTTTCCAGCGCCCGCTGCCGAATATCGCGGGTCATTGGGGGGGTTCAAAGGGGTCTTGGCCCCTGGTAAAGAGAGACTTGGGTTGATGATCCGATGCGTTTAGGATGTTTTATGAATTATTGAAGCATCTCTGGGTTGTTAGGGAAAGCTTGCTTGGAATCGCGCCAATTCGTTGGCAGCTGCACAGTGACGATAGGGTCCCTTCTCTCCCCATACTCGCTCTAACCCCCTCCAAATTTCCCATCTGAAAGCAACAACATCCCTGCACCCACCTTCCATTCCTCTACCTACAATCGTCTTAGTCATCAGGCCAGCTAGCTACCCCTGCCACCCACCAATCCCACCTAGCAAGGCTGCCAGCTTGACGCGTGCTCAAGCACCGGGATCACTCAACCTCATCGGTCGGCAGCCTTGAATCTCCATCACAGCGACGACGTCCCAAACCCCACCACGAACGAACCTCCATTGCCATCACGAGAACCCTTTAGACGACCAGCATTTGTTCCTCACGACCAGTTACGACGAATCTCCTTTCCCTCTTCAAATAAACCGCAACCATGGCCATGTTCAGCCAAAATCCCTTGATGAACGGACCCAACTACTCCTTCTCCGAGGCCCCCAAGACCGCCAACGGCGAGTTCAGACAGCACCGCTTCAACCCGTACGGAGCTCCCCTTCACTCGGTTCTTCCGTAGTACCCGTCAGCTAACTTTGGCCTTCTCAACGTAGCTACACCGACAATGGCGGCTCGACCCTAGCCATCGCCGGCGCCGACTTCGCCATCGTCGCCGGCGACACCCGTAGCACCTCGGGCTACAGCATCAACTCCAGATACACCCCCAAGGTCTTCAAGATCGGCGGCACTACCTCAACACAAGAAGACGCGACCATCATGCTCTCCGTGGTCGGCTTCGCCGCCGACGGCGAGGCCCTCAAAGACCGCCTTGACACCATCTGCAAGATCTACCGCTACCGCCACGGCAAGCCTATGAGCGTCACCGCCTGCGCGAAGCGCCTCTCTACCATCCTCTACCAGAAGCGCTTCTTCCCTTACTACGTCTACGCCATCCTCGGCGGACTCGACGAGGACGGCGTCGGCGCCGTCTTCTCCTACGACCCCGTCGGCAGCTACGAGAGAGAGCAGTCCCGCGCCGGCGGCGCCGCCGCCAGCTTGATCACGCCGTTCCTTGACAACCAGGTCAACTTCAAGAACCAGTACGTGCCAGGCAGCGGCGTCGGACACGAACTGCAGGAGCGCCCCCGCGTTCCCCTGGAGCGCAAGGAGGCCGAGATCCTCGTCAAGGATGCGTTTGACGGGGCGGTTGAGAGACACATCGAGGTTGGTGACCATCTGCAGATGATGATCATCACCAAGAACGGCATCGAGGAGGTCCTGCTCCCCCTGAAGAAGGATTAAGGTGGCCGGGCAGTCTTATGAATAGGAGAAGGTGTTGTACATTACAAGGCATGTAGCAATTTCAACAAGGCACCTGTTCAGCTAATCCATCGTCGTACATGTCCGAATATCTTGTCTAGTCTGCCATTTGCAGCAAGTGATGATATTTGTCCGTGACTAGCGGGAAAGGGCCTAGTAATCACCAGTGGCGGTGCTATCAACGGGCTCTAGTGAGCGATTAGCATTCGTCAGGACAGGCCCGCGAACTATCTCATGCATGCAAGGCAGCGAGCCTCGCAAGACGCATCAGTTTTACGCGACGAATCGGTAAATAGCTGCGCTTCAAGAGCCCTCTTGTTCGCTACATTTTGCACACAAAGCATCGTATTATGCACCGAACAGGCAACCTGGGTGGGCACAAGTACGAACACGAAGATGTAGCGCATGGCTAGCTCTCTTTTCTCGGCATCGATTAGCATACGCGGTCGACTGATAATAGGCTGTTCAGTGACCACAGTCCAGAGGGTCGGTAGCGAGTCAATAGCCTGCCGTTGCGATGCTTCGATGCATCCTTTCTCGCACCTTCATCCGGCCCGGGCAACCAAGTCGTTTCAAGGGGCGAGCGTCTGCTATTCCGTTCTGACGCGTTTATAGTCGCGCTAGAGCCGCAGGCGAACCCGAACAGCCCAGTTCCCGTGGTCCTTCTTGGATGCTCAGTATGCCGATATTGTCGGATTACGGATTACGGGCTGGCCCGGACTAGCGAGGCGCAAGGCACGAGGCTCTTTCGATCGCGGGCGAATAGGCGTAGCCGTCCATCGTCTCGGCGCCCGCCGTTGGCCTTCTAGTCGAATGCCCGAAAGGCCTTCCTACCCGTAAGGTAAGCGTTTCGGGCTCGGAGTTTGCAAAATTCCACGAGATCCGCGTTGACAGTACCATTGCCACGGCGCTACGGGGCCGCCGTACGTGCGTGTCCAGAGGCCAGACCCTACAGGCATGGCATCTGAACTGGTCGAAGAACCAGGCCATGAGCACATTCCGGAGACGAGGCTCTTGGGGGCCACAAACCAATGGCGGAGCTTCCGTCCATCAGGGAGCAGCCCTTCAATATCATTGGGAGCCTGAACGATGGACTGCGTGTCTGTCCGAAATTGACCATAGGTGTCGCATCATGGGCATCGGGGAAACCGTCCAAAACTGGTAGCGAAGGCTGCCGTTGCCACAATTGCACGACTCAAGGTTATCGATCTAGAGCTGTTTCACGGACCCAGGTGCCAGGAAAGCGAGGAGGCAAGTGACAGCTAACGTCGAGTGACTAAATGGTAAGCTAGCATGAGTTTGTCCTCATGAGATGTAATGCCGCGACGGACCAGTGAGTTTCGAGATATGATCGCCATTGAAGCTTACTCTCCAACTCGCCAAACCCCACTATGCTACACCACCAAATGTGTCAGCAACGAATGAAACAGTGGTCTGTTTGCCACCAGTGGCGTACTCCGGAGGTGCAGAACGGACGACACCGGGGAGCTGTACGCCATGGGCCTGAGAAGCCGAACCCTTGCTGTGACGCTTACCCGTGACACAACTGAGCGTAGTCTGGTATTATTCTTGTCCCATCATGACCCGAGAGCTTTCACGAGGTTGTGTCACATCAGGCCGGGTGCGTCTTATCATCGGCATTCGTCGATTGCAAGGATGATGCCGTTATGACGACCATCCGTAGACTGTTTGGCTACTGGTCGGCAGATCAGGGGATTTGCCTTCAGTAATGTAGATACAGTGCGGGGGGGTACGTATGCCCTGCCATAGTAGTTTGCGGGTTGGAAGAATTTATAGAAACGTGAATGGCCGATCGTGAATCACTATTAGGCTTGCATGGGATGTGCAGAGAATCGTTGCGCATACGGCTTAGTCGTGGCTGAAGGCGCCTGTCATGTGGCTTGTAGCAGCAAGGGTCCGACGCTACTGGAACGACGATAATGACGAGATTGCAGTCGTGCCTGTCGGCGATGATTTGAGAAGACAATCCCGTGATGCGGCTAAGCGGCTAGCCGGCGTGCAAACACTAGGTGCTATGTAGGCGGCGTGGTATAGATGCTCCAGCGAACGACATCGTATAGAATTCCTGGGACGCTCTGGATATCGCCACCTCCACGGTGCACGGCCGTCAGCAGGTCGGATGCTGAGGCACAAAGCTGTCAAAGTCAAAGCCCTTCGCATTTGCTCAGACGGTTTTGCAGCACCGACTCGCTAGGCTGACACTATGCACTATGCACCGGTGTTTGGAACTGTAGGTTTATCTGCACTAGGCAGAATGTGGTCCAGGTCGCGAACAGGCGAGGTTTGGACGAGAAGACAACCAGACTGCTAGCGTCCTGTCCTTTCGAATGAGACGTCGAGTCAATGTCACTGCCCTGCAAGTCACCAGTGCTAGCCATCTCTTGCGTGGCGTCGGAGACTAGCAGAGGGCCGATGAAAGGGTGCTAAAAGCTCGGTCGTCTCGCCGAAGTACCCGGGATGGTTGCAGGATCGAAATAAATACCTGGGAACGCTGTGCAGTACCTGCTCCGCTGCTGCTCAGTCGTGAAGTTCAATCAGATGAGTCGATGAGGTAACAAGAACGGAGAAGGCGTTGCGGAACGCATTATTTCCTAGTGTCTCTTGGTCGATTGCCGTTCTTAGCTTGCCTGCACTGGCGCACATTAGGCTGCATTAGCTCGATAAGATATGTTATGAGCCCCAGTACACCAGCGACGGAGGAAGCTGTCGATGCAGCTCGAAGTAATCAGCGATGGCGTCTGCATGCTGACACAGTACGATTTCTATCACAGTCGGAAGTGGACGATGCCAAATGCCAATAAGTTTGATTGAAAACAAGCCGAGTACAAAATCAGCCTTATTGTCGGCCAACTCGCGGGCTCAATTATTAGGCACGTCTGGATGGCACCTCTGGTTTGCCGAACTGCTTATTCTTTATCTGGCTGTCATGGAAATTCAAAACGTTCATCTTGGCATTTTGAACCGTATCTCACAGGGTTGGGATACTCCAAAGATCTTAAGATGATGTTGACTGGACAGGTTCTTCATTGCCCATGATCTCACCCCCAGCTCATGATGCGGAAGTTGTGACGACTGTGAGAAGATGTGTGCCACATGCGACGAAGATCTCAGTGCCAATAGGGTTAAAGATCGGCACCAGTTGAGCTCGCGCCTTGGATATCTGTGGCGAAAATCTTGACCGGCAAGCCGCAGCCCCCCTCGGCCGCGCGGTTTTTGGGAGGAGAGTTTTTTTTTTCTTGGTGGGGAGTTTTGTATCATCCGGATTCCTTGGCCTGTCTGCTCTGTGTATGTCTTTTTCTGCCGCTTGTCCATTTCCGTCTCCGGAGGTCCCGCGCTTCCGGCAAGTTTTTGAACCACCTCGTAGTCGATGATTGGATTTCCGGTCAAGGTATCAGAGGTCCAGGAGATGAGGGTGGCTTACTTGGCCCGGAGTAAAAGTTCCGGCCGTCGCATGTATGGGCCACCGCATTAGGGATAACACGACTGGTTGGGCCCAGGAATTGCGTTGGACAGGTAAGGGTCCTGTTCAGGCACAGGGTTCAGTCGGTGTTCAAAGGTATCACCATAGGAGAAGAGGCGCAATGAGATTGAGCGTTGCCGTGATTGGACAATGGCTGCGAGGAAGAAGCGTCTGGAGCTTGAGATCAGAGAGACAGACCCTTTTGCCACAAGCATTCGAGGTAGCTTGTAATAGCGGTCCTTTGCCCATAACCAAGTCTCAATTGTGGATCAAGCGGAAGGGATCAAGCCTGCTGATGTCAAAATGGGCCCCTCCCGGGTGGGAGGAGAGGAGGGTGGCACATCGCAAGTGGATGTTGGAAAAATCGAAAAGTTTGGAGAATGCCATGTTGGACATGTCGTCAAACATTGGTATGGCCAGGTTGAGTTGTTGTGTGGTTGCAAAAGATTTCGGGGGGCTAGTACCAGGGACAGGGGCGGAAACGGGGGCCGGGCTGGGTACGTAGTCGGTACACCATCGAGCACAATCGGGTACGTACCCGCTGTCGGGAACGTTCGATTACAGCGGTGCAAAGTTGGCTTGATGAGTTGAGGAAGGTGAGGCGAGGCAAGACAGGGTAAGACAGGGCAAACCAAGGCAACTGCGAAGAAGGGCAAGGTGATGGAACGGCCGTCACCAACCAGGACAACGTGAGGCTGCTCAACACCCCCTCGGTATCTAACTGAACTGTTGTTTATCTAGGGTATGAATGAATGGCTTTCTGCTTGGCATGGCAATTTCACTTGGCGAGAGAGAGAAGGAGGTTGCTATTAGGAGTTGGCAAGAAGAGATTAGAGTCCGGAATACCAGTGCATCGAATCCCGGCGTCGGAACCAACGCTCGCGAGGCCAATGGGAGCAGTTGAGGAACATTCAGTGGGTTCGTTCCCTTCGCAGCGGAATTTTTGCCAGCCCCCCAAGAAAACCACGATTGTAAACTCCCTCTTGCCAGGGCGGGTGATTGAGGCCGAAAGGCTGACACTGGAGTTCGAGGTGTTGCTTGGTAGGCTTGAAGCGTGGGCCAGTATGGGGCCCCAGTCAGACCGATTCTCCCATTGTGGGCGACAGGCGTGTGTGTGGTGCCCGCCACGGCCCACGTCCATCCCCTCAATTATCCACTTTTCCCTCGTCCGTGTCTCCGTTCAAGCTGCCCAGCGCCGCCGCCGAACGCACATTGGCACCAACTACGCCGTGGGCACCAACAGATTCGTCAATAGCAAGGACGCTGAACACTGACAAGTGACAATGGGCAGAATATTGTGGGGTGGGGCCTACCGCAGGTGCCCCATTGTGCGAGTCGCGATTGAATCCCGGCCACTGGTCGGCGGAGGAAACACCGCACCAGTGTCCACCCTGCTCCCGCGCATCCCCGAGTCAATTCTTGTCGCGCATTCCTCCGACGCTCTCCAACATCTCCATCTCAGTCTCTGACGGACCCCGTACGGGCAGGCCTTTTGTCAGTCTTGTCTTCTCCAACGACTTGACCGACTCCAACTTACGGATACACACCTGGCGTACGACAGCCTCTTGCATATTTTGTCGACCCGTTGAGCACACCATTGCGGGGCTGGTCCCCATCGATTTTTGTTCCTCTAGTCGTTCACAATCGTTCCATCAACTATTTCCTTTGAGTGGAACTCTCAACAGCATCACAAGATCCATATCATATCGTCTTCGTGTCGGGCCCGTTGATGGTCAATCGTTCGGCCGACTTGCTATCCTCCATTCACCGCCGTTGGCGGCGCGGGAGAGATAATTCTTGGGGGCCATGGGACAAGCAGACCACCAATGGGCCGAGGACTGTTCTTGCTGAGCGCTGACAGGCCTCCCGTGCCGTGCCCAGAGATTTCCCAGATACGCCAGATGGGCTCTGGGTTAGGGGAGATTGGTCTAGACCACTGATCTCCCCGCGCAACACAGATAGCTCCCTTTCAAACATGCGGCTGACAGGCTACCGTCCAGCCCAGGTTGCGCTGCGAGATAGTCACAGAAGTTTCTACGCTGCTGGACAAACATTGTCTGGATCGCTTCATGGTACGTGTGGGCTATCAAAGAGCGCCACGCCGGTTACCCGTCAAAGATAGAACCTGTTCAAAGGCGCTTGCCAAACAGGCATGTTCCAAGACGTCATGACTCCGAGGGAGGGCGGCACAGTCCAGGGCTACGGTACGGCACATGTGTCTGTGGGCGTCTCGGGCCTTATTTCAAATTGTCGTGACGCGAAGGCGGCAGCGATGGATGAAAAGCAGAGACACAGGACTTTCCCACATGCCTTATACGGCGTAGCCAGAGTCGAGATGGGTACAAGCCTTGCTTGCTTGCTGTGGGCTAGCGTTCGTCTACTCCACAGATACTTCAGCGAGCGCTGAAGCTTTGACGGAGAGTGTGCTCCCTTCCATTCATTGGCTTTGGAAGCGCAGCCGCCCCTGGATTTTCAAGGTACGCACAGTATCCGCTACCCGAAGCCACGTCAGAGTAACGCGACATCAGGCCAGGCCTGCACGAGGTACGGATCGCTAAAGCCTAAAGGGAACCGGGGCTAAGAGAAGGGGGAAGAGTGAGAGCAGCGGAAGATCGAGACGTTGCGAAATGTTTGTGCGTTTATCCGCAGCCCAACGCTTGCTTCTGGCTCACGTCGCCGTGTTGCAAGATCCCGCGTCGCAGCCGTGCAGCAATACCCAAAAACCCAACTGAAAAAAGCAACAAAAAAGTAGACTATGATCTGTCGAAGGGTCTCGGAATCAAACCTGCTATGGTTTACTTACTATGCTTACCAAGGATGTTGTCTATGTATAGTACGGCTCCTAATCCTCACCCGCCGGCAAGCCTTCATAAATTTGAGGCTAGCAATCCATCAAAAGTGACAAAAAGAAAGCATCAACAGCGGAAAGAGGAGCAGAACTCAATGGCATGGGACAGGAATGCAGGATGTACGTTTTCCTTGTACAAGACATGTACCTTTAGGAGTACCCTCCATAGTACGTACCAAGGCGACTCTGATTGATTGGGAAAAGTCCCAAGACACCGATGTGGCTGGGCGCCGCGGCCGGGCTAGGCACAAGAAACAAGACGGAGCGATATCGAACGAGTGGGCAAATAAGCGTATCTCATTCTGGCTGCCCCTACTCGGTTTTTCCCTCTGCTATTCTCTCTCTCTCTCTCTCTTCCCGTCAGTGGCAGGTACTTCGCTGTGTGAAGTATACTATGGAGCACTCGCACACAAGTTGCATCCTGACACTGGAAATGGCCCGGCGGGTCGAGTGGCAAAATGTTCAAGACTGGGTCGCTCTCCAACACCTTCCTCCACCCTCTCAGCTCTCCGCTCGTCGGTTCTGCTCGTCGATTCTGCTCGCTGGTCTTTCTGTCGGTCGTCTTCCGTGTACTGCTACTTTCCCTGCTTT